>JAVJIF010020456.1:0-63951 GCA_038442645.1 Agave tequilana | reverse complement strand
CTCAATATCTAAGTAATGGTGAGAGGTGTAACCGATGTCTACGTGCACTACGGTGTTTAGTGTTCCAGTGAGTCAGTAAGTGCGACAGTGGAATAGGGAAAAGACTCTGTCTAATGAAGTACACGTGTCATAGCGTATCTGTGGAACTGTATGCATGTATGTTACTGTGATACGATACATGACATGATAGTGTCCAAACATATGGTGACATAGTGGCCGGATGTCAGTGATCCATGAACATGACCTAATAGGTATCCAGTGTCACACTCTACGTCTATTAGGTGTTAGGCATATTTAAGTACAGTGTTTATTATAATGTTTTAATATGGTGTACCAATTAGGATTTACCAGTCATTAATAAAGCAACCAAGTTCAATTAATAGACTAAAAAGATAATTTATAAAATAAAAACACTCACAAAACTGGCTACAGGATTGTAGCTCTCGTTCCCACGATCGCAACGGATCCAGAATCGCCCGAATCGGAGTCCGGATGCTCCAGTTATCGCCCGAATACTGAATCATAACAAATAGGGTTAAATATGTAATACCAGAAATTATCTAGGGGGCTATTTGTAATTTTTCAGGGGCCTAAATGTAATTAAAAATCTTACAGGGGTTAAAAGATAATTTTACCTTAACGGGTCGGGTCTGGGTATAAACGGGTCGGGTTTGGAGTGCAATTGGGTTGGGTTTGGGTTAAACCCAAAACCCAAACCCTATTGGGTTTCTTCACCCAACAGCAGGCAGAAGCAGCAGCCGTTGGCTGCTGCTGCCGCGCGTGCGTCCGCCGCCCGCGCGCGGCCACGCCCGCTGCCCCGCGCGCGCCCGGCCGGCGCCGGCCGCCCCGCCGGCGTCGGCGCCACTCCGGCGCCGATCCAGCACCCCAGGTCGCCGGTCGGCCCCCCTGAGAGAGAGTGGGAGAGAGGAACAGGTGGGGGCTTGCGGCCCCCCCAACCTAGGCATCGCCGGCGCCAGGCCGGCCGCCCGCGCCGCCGGCGCCACTGCCGGAGCGCATGGCCGGCGCTATGCCGGTCTCCCCCGCCGTCGGCCTCCTGCGAAGCCGCCGGTCAGGTCAGCAGAGCAAGAGGGAGAGGGGATATGGGAGAGAGAGGAGAGAGGGGCTAGAGAGAGAGAGAGCTTGTGAGGAGAGAGAGAGAGAGAATAGAGGAGAGAGAGAGAAAGAAAGGATTTAAAGAGAGAGAGACGGTGGGTTGATTGAAAGAGGCGGTGGGGGAATAGTGAGGCGGTGGAGATGGCTTCGCTGGGAAGAAAGGAGAAGAAAGGAAAAAGAAAAAATTAAAAAAATAATATTTAAGTATTATTATATTGGCCAAATATTTGACCATCTCCGAACAGTGCCCAAAAATTACAGAAAATAGAAAATATTATCCTGAGACGTAAGATGAAGACGGTTTGCAAAAACTCAATCCGGTTTGCAAATTAAAAATCCCGGAGTGTCCCCGCCGATACGGGCGACACCGTTTTGGCCCGATTTTCGATAATTTCAGAAAACTCCCCAAAAATACCCGAACGTAGATAACATGATTCTAAGACACATTGTGAAAGCCGATTCTCAAATACAACTCCATTTGTGAAATAAAAATCGGAAGGCCGGTAATCGGTATCGGTCGACACCGACTACGGAGATTTTCCAAAATAATTCAGAAAAATTCCAGAAAATCCTGAAAAATCTAAATATTAGAAATAATTTTTGAAATTGAAATCAACTCAATCGGACTACCACGGAGGTCAAATCAATTTTGTACATCGTATCGCGTACCGATACGGTGATACGTACACCGGGGATCAGGGTGTTACATTTATTAATGAGAATATATTCTTGAAAAAAAATAACAAATGGAGTTTATTTTAAATTCTAGTTTTACGCTTATTCTTTGTAAAATCTATCTACTACATACCTTACTCATCTACTCTTTATCAAAATTTGAGATTCTATATTGTCAATCCATTCATGTTGGTAATTATTTTTAGTGTTTAATGTTTCAGTGATTTTCAACGGTTCTCTCAAATCGCATCGCTGGAGTCTCCTCCTGCGGCTAATCGGCTCTTTAAGTCTCTTCTTCCGGTGATATTGTTCTATATTTCTTTTTTTCCTCCAGTAACAGTTATTTTAGCATAATCTTATTAAGTTATTGCATTGGGTGCTTGTTTCATTTTGTAAGTATTTAAACTTTGAATATGTCTACTAGAAAATACGAATCCGGGTATGAAAAACGGAAAAAAAAAGAGGAGAGTAGAAGAATTTATACAGTCTCAAAAAGGAGCTCTTGATAAATTTGTTACAAATGATACAAAAGAAAATAATACAATAATTTCACAAAAAGAAGATTTAATAATAGAACAATCAATCTCTTTAGCAGAACTAGAAAGAAATGAAATAATAATAGAAAATGAGAACAATGAGCCCGTACGATGGACAGAAATGTTAGATTCTAATCCTATTGATATTTATGACCCCGGACAATGGAATAAAATTGATTCAAAATTACGAGATTTATTGGTGGAAAGAGGTCCAATTAGAGATAATAATTTAAACTACCCTAAAGATGAAAACAATAGACATTTTTCTAATGCACATTACATTCGAAAATTATCAAATGGGGAGAAACATGATAGGAATTGGTTAGTGTATTCAAAAAAAATGAATAAAGCATATTGTTTTTTGCTGTAAATTATTTAACTCTAATTATAACACTAGTCAATTAGCTAATGAAGGAAGTAACGATTGGAAAAATCTAAGCTCTAAACTTAAAATCATGAGATAACTAGTGAACATATTACTAACATGAATGTTTGGGTTTTTAGAATTAAGATTGTTAAAAAATAAGACAATTGATAAAAATCTTCAAGAACAAATTAACAAAGAAAAAGACCATTGGCAAAAAGTGTTAATAAGAATTATTGCTGTTACAGAGACTCTTGCTAAAAATAATCTAGCATTTCGTGGAAAAAATGAAAAAATCTATCAAGAAAATAATGAAACTTTTTGAGCTTAATTGAAATGATTGCAAAATTTGATCCAATAATGCAAGAACATATTAGACGTATTCAACATGGTGAAATTCATAATCATTATCTTGCCATAATATACAGAACGAATTAATACAAATGCTGTCTTTTGAGACTAAGAATATACTTATTAAAAATATTAAAATTCAAAATATTTCTCAATTATACTTGATTGTACCCCCGATGCAAGCCATCAAGAGCAAATGACTCTTGTAGTACGATGTGTTGATATTTCAACAATTCCAATTAAAATTGAAGAATATTTTTTAGGCTTTTTGGAAGTACATGATACTTCTGGAAAAGGTCTTTTGATGAACTTATAAATGTATTAAAAGTCCTTGAACTTGATATTAGTGATATAAGAGGACAAGGGTATGATAATGGATCAAATATGAAAGGAAAACATCAAGGTGTGCAAAAAAGACTATTAGATATAAATCCTAGAGCATTTTATACACCATGTGGTTGTCATAATCTTAACCTAGTACTTTGTGATATGGCTAATTCTTGTCCTAAAGCTGTATCTTTTTTGGAGTTGTGCAACGTATATATACTTTATTTTCTTCTTCAACAAAATGGTGGAAAATTTTAAAGATAATATTTCTTCTTTAACTGTCAAGTCCTTATCTCAAACACGTTGGGAAAGTCGCGTTGAAAGTGTCAAGGCGATAAGGTTTCAATGTCCACAAATAAGAGATGCCTTACTTCAATTAGCAAAACTTAGTGATGATCCTAAATATGTAGTGAAGCTAAATGTTTAGCAACTTATGAGATTGAAAATTTTGAGTTTTTATTGGGAATGACTATTTGGTATGACATTTTATTTGCTGCTAACTCAGTTAGTAAGAGTTTACAATTTAAAGATATGCAAATTGATATAGTTATAGATCAATTAAATGGTCTTATTATTTATTTGAAAAAATATAGAGAAGTTGGATTCATATCTGCTTTGATTTCAGCCAAAGAAATCGCGGCCGAAATGGATATAGAACCCATATTCCGTGAAAAACGTATAATTCGTAGGAAAAAACAATTTGATGAGAATATCGATGATGAAGTAGTGCTATCACCTGAAGAATTTTTTAGAGTTAATTATTTCATATATATAGTAGATAAAGCAATTTCTTCAGTTGAGAGTAGATTTGAACAATTTAAATTGTATGAAGATATTTTGGGTTTCTATTCAATATTCATAAATTAAAATTATTAGATGATGATAATTTAAAGAAAAATTGTCTTAAACTTGAAAGATTTCTAAAGCATGATCTGATTTATGATGTTGATGGTTTAGATTTATTTTTAGAATTAAAGTTATAAGAGAAGTTTTACAAATAGAAAATAACACCCCGATTGAAACATTAAACTTTATAAAAAGATTGAATTCTTTTCCAAATGCATGTATTGCTTATAGAATATTATTAATTATCCCTATAACAGTTGCTTCTTCTGCAGAAAGAAGTTTTTCAAAATTAAAATTGATAAAATCATACCTAAGATCAACTATGTCACAAGAAAGATTGAATGGATTAGCTATGTTATCTATAGAAAAAGATATATTAGAAAAACTTGATTACAAAAACTTAATTAAAAATTTTGCATCTCCAAAAGCTAGAAGAATTGTTTTTCAATAAAATATTGATTAAATAAAATATTAATAATTATTAAATTTTTTATAAAGTATATTTTTAAAGGGCCCATTTGAAACTTTCGCCTAAGGCCTTTCTAGAGATTAAGCCACCCCTGTTTCTTGCATGTTATCTTCAATAGCATTAGAGCATTCCCAGCAATATTAAATCTTTCATTAAAATTCTTTTTGGCTTGGCCACTCTTCTAAGATGCTAAATTGTAGTCTTTTCTCTTTTTGATAAATATGTACTGCAAAATCATTAAAAACACTCGAGTAGTATTATTTATATACAAAAATATAGATAGAGCAACAAAATGGTATAAATTCATGTCAATCAATCAGGCTCAAAGTGGTTTCATCAAAGGCTGCAACATCCATGACTGTGTGGCCACAGCTCATGAGGTGTTTTTCAGGAGCAAGCTTTCCCAAGAGGATGTCTTTCTTTTAAAATTGGACCTCGAGAAGGCTTATGATTCGATTTCTTGGGAATGTGTTATGGAAGCCCTTAGAATAAAAGAGTTTGGGCAAAGATGGATTGATTGGATGAGTACATTTGTTTACAATGGCAAGTCATGTATACTCCTTAACGATAGGCTGGGTATAGTAATTTTTGTTGTAGAGGTCTGCGGCATGGGGACTTACTGTTTCCACTAATCTTTACACTTGTGGCAGATGTACTCACGATGATGATCAACAGAGGAAGGGAGCAGGGCCTCCTGCAAGGAGTGTGCCCTCCTCCCTTTCTGGAGGGATATCCATCTTACAGGATGCGAATGATACTCTTCTTTTTTGGAGCAACAATATCAATGAAGCGTTGGCCCTCAAATGGATTCTTAATTGCTTTGAAGAATGGTCAGGCCTGCGGATAAACTTTCACAAGAGTTCCCTCCTTCCCCTTGGAGGTAGATCTGAGATGACTATCCAGTTGGCGTCTATTTTTAATTGTGTGGAGGAGTCTTTTCCTATACAATATCTAGCTGTACCTCTGAGACTTGGAACACCTAAGAGATCGGATTGGCTTCCTCTTATTAAGAAAAACAAAAGAAAGTTGGCAGGGTGGAAGGGTAATGTTTGTCCCTTCGGGGACGTGTCAGTCTCATCAATACGGTGCTTTTCTCTATTCCCATATATCTGATGTCTTTTTATGAGCTTCCGCGTTGGGTCATAAAAAGAATTGACAGTCTTAGAAGGAACTTTCTGTCACGGGGGAGGAAAGGAGGGATCCAAAGGGTACCACCTCATTTCTTGGGAGCGTGTATGTAAGAAGAAAAAGTTTAGTGGTCTTGGAGTGTTGAACCTTGGTGATATGAAATGGGCCTTACTATGCAAATGGTAGTGGAAGTTGTATTCCAACACAACGGCTAAGTGGGCATCTTTCATTCAAGCTTATAGACGAGTATCCTTCTTCTGGAAGGGTGTGTCTAAAATTGGCGAGTTCCTACACACCAACACTTCATGCTTGCTAGGGAATGGGAAGAATGTCAGTTTTTGGAAGGGCAAATGGTGTTACGTCCCTCTCAGATATCATTTCCCAAATCTCTTTGCTGTGACAGAAAATGAACATGTTGTGGCTGCAGATTACTGGTAGATCAGATATTGGCGTCCCAGATTTCGGTCTCACGGTCAATTCATGGAAACTCAACTTCAAGAGCTATGCCACATGCTGAATGACTATGGGATCCACTTGTCTCAAGGTCAAGACAAAAGGATCTGGAGAGGGGATACATCAGGGGAATTTTCTGTCTCTTCGGGCAACATGCTCCTCAACAATGGGGGTGTCGATTTGGAAGATTTCTGATAATGATGTGATTTGAAAGATTTCATCACCCTCTAAGGTTAAGGCTTTTGTCTGGTTATCGTCTAATGACGCTATTCTAACAAAAAAATCTTATCAAACGTAATTGTCCTATAGATGGGGCTTGCATTCGATGCCGAGGTGAGATTGAATCCACGAAACATTTGTTCCTTTTGTGCCCGTTCAGCAAGTGTATTTGAGAGGTGATTCTTGATGCATTCGAGATCAAAACCCCTCTGAGGCAAATCAATGACTGCTGGGCGGAGTGGAGAGCACAATATGTTGGGGGGTCTTGGAAGACTTGGGACATGATTGTGACTCCAACTTTGTGGCGTATTTGGCTTGATAGGAACAATCGTTGCTTCCGTGATGGAGGTAATGATCATCAATTTGTTATTCATCACATTCTCACTCTTGTTTCTCCATGGGCAGTTTCATTGGGTGGTAAGAAAAAGATTCACTTAAGACCACTTTTTCAGAGCTAGCAGGCTAGGAACGACTCAAGATATTGAGCCTCACTGTTGTATGGACTTTTGGATCCCAGGGATCAATATTTTGTCTTCACCCGAGATCTTTGGCTGGGTGGAGTTTGTTTTTTGTTGTAACTCCTTGTGGGGAGTTTTATTTTTCATGTTTTATTTTGTCCGGTCGTATGGCTTCTGTGGACAAGTATTTTTCTATGTTTGGGACCCATGATATGGGATTGATACTTTGATGATATTGTAACATTTTTTGTAGTTTTATTATCTACTCATTAATGAAGTGCTAAAAAAAAAAAAACAAATTTGAACTTTCTTTGAAGCAATTCAAAAAAAGGCATGTACGTAGCTGCTGCTACTGCTGTTGACTATCAAACTGGCTTAGCTATGCCCTCCAACCTGACAACTATATCCCCAAGATCATTTTGCATTCCCGACTTTTTGTTGAATTACAGTCCGGTCGTAGTTTTGACCGGTCGTAGTTTTGATTTATCGCCGATTATGACTGTTATGTCTTGTCACGATGCAACTTGATCAACAGGACCATGAACAATGTTTTGCTGAAATTCAGAGCTAGAAGCACTGGAACAATTCAAAGAATTTTGCTTTTGTTTTATCGATAACTCTGTATATGTACATTTTGTTTTCTTACAGTCTGTCTGCTAAATGCTAGATATAGTCTCTCTCTCTTATTACCTGTGCCGTTAATGCCTTAATATTGATAAAAAGGAATTTATATGATTTTATCAATTTTATCCTGTCAGAGCAGAGTTAATTATTATCACTCTGTCAGGAGAATTAATTGTATTTTCCACACTGTTTCTCCATTGATTTGTAGTTGGGTAGGTTAATGACTGATTTATAAATAATTGTGGCTCAATTTTTTTTTTTTTTTTTGTAGAGAATGCACAATTTGATGATAAATTTTAGTAAGCATTGTGCTCTACTTTAGTATCAAAATACAAAAGCATTGTGCTCTGATTCTCTATTTACAGATAATACGATCTCTATGAGTAGTTGATGGATGAGATGGTGAGGTCTAGATTGACTTCCCTCTTCTCAATTGGTCCTCACAGCCACTGGATTCTTCGAGCATATCGAACTCAATACTGGAACCCCACTCACTGGTTTCTTCGCACCCCCGCTCCATCACCAACTGGTAGTTTAAAGAAGACAGAGTCAGATCGCAAGAACTGAGTTGAATCATCTGCAGCAGAAATGCAGAACCCCTATTTCTTCAGAACAGTTGTATATTGCCGTTTAACGACATTTAGTAGTGTGGAAGAGATGGAGACGAACCTGCTCTATCTGATTCGGTTTCAATGTCAACTCTCTTTGTGCTTCCCCAGAATGTGAGAGATTAATAGACCTTGTGCTTGGCTGCGGGTTTTGGGAGTAACTCTGAGAAGTACAAGTTCCGCCATCACAAGCATTGATTATGTGCTGAAATCTCTTCGGCTTGTTTAGGCCTTCGGCTGATAGAAATATGTGAAAGTTTGCACGGTGGTGGTTGTTCATGCTTCTGTACATCTGCAGGAGGAGCAAATGTAAACCAGTTTTGTTGACTTCCTTTGTATTTCATTTGGCATTCTGATGGAATCAGAATACTTATCGCAAAGTGTAAACTGTTTATGTTTAAACTGTGAAGTAAATACGTAACATGATCCCATGAAGCAAGCAAGTTGTCTACATTATTGTATTTTTGTTGGAAGGTTTATCTGACTGTTGAAAAAGTAAATATTATCTTCTCTAACAGCTTGTTAGTAAGAATGCAGATTAAAAGCTGCATTTAGATGCAACAAAAGCTTTGAATATGTTTTTGGTTCTAGTTTGCCATACAAAATCAATGTCATATATATATTACATGGTTTTAAAGTTTTAAGTGCTAAATTGATTGTCCATTTGCTCAAGAGTCTTGCACATTAGCTCCTTAATTTCTAATACTTTTCTTCAATGTGAAACTAAATATATCTAGTAAGAAGAAAATGAAATACATGAGGCACATATAAACACAAAATTATAACAAGAAAGACCTAAGATGGCCACGATTAAGATGCCAGTAAGGTATGGGCTTTGATAATTTAGAAAATCTCTATTTAGTTACAAACTATTAACATTTCACTGTGTACATGAAGAGACTGAATTAACAAGTCTAGCAAATCATGCTACAGAAAACTTTCTGAAAGGATCGTTGTTGACGTTCAACATGCAAACTGAAGTTAGTTGAAAATTCTATTGATGATCAATTGGTGGAAACAAATAGTAATTAACATACATGTATAGTTTCTCTCTTCACCAACTAATCCCACAAGTTGATATTTTTCTTACTTTCATGACTTCAAGAATGTATGGAATCAATATTTAGTCCCATTGATGATTAGTTTCTATTGTTGTTGTCCATTACAAGCAAGCAACCAAACGCTTGTTCTATAAACATGTAGTTAGAAAAAGCCAATTAGTTAATTACTTAAACAACAGAAGGAAAAAAAAGAAGAAAAGAACTATATGAGAACAAATATTCGAAGCTACACACACACATACATATACATATACATATGCATATACATATATGGATACACACACATATTTATATGTATGTATGTATGTATGTATATGTGGATGGTTAATGTTAGGCAACAATTTTTAGTGTACTTAGCAAAGTATACAACATCTGGTAGAAGTTTAATTTGTCTTAAAGCATTGACACAATGTACTTTAATTCAGCTTGTTACCAGATAATACAGATAACTATTCTCTTTCAAAAGAGAGAAATTTAGAAAATACCTGCAGATGGCTTTTGATGTGAGATATGCTTAGTCCCTTCACACCCATCAGCTGTAGAATACGTTTCGGTGTTGCTTCTGCAAATGCATATGCCAAAAAAATTTAGAAAATAGAAGTTAGAAAATTATTTGGGTAAAAACTGACTTAATGTTATCTTTTATTAGATTTCTAACATTAAGGGGCTTTAGAAAAGATGAAAGAGTTCTTTGTGATATTTCATTATAAGATGTTATCATGGGCTTCATTTTCATTGCGTTGGTGTTTAATTATTCTTCCATGTACCACTGATATTATTTGTATTATTAATGAAATTTGGTCCTCACACTTGTATTATTTTGTTTATATATATGTTTCTAATTATCATAACTCGATAAAAAGGAGAAAAAATGTTGTTTTTTTATTTTGATTCTTCATAACGTTGCAAAATAAAAATTCTACGATGATTGAACGATTTGTTGTCATTGCCATGCAATACTTCTGAGAATGATATGTGGAATGTTTTGCCTTTAGACATTCAACTTATAAGTGATGGACGTATATGAGTAAATGAATTTGAGATAATGGTCTTGGACTAGGACTTATAATATTAAGCATCCTAATTAATAAAGCAATACTTAATCTCATTTCTATGACTGTCTAATTATTTAAGAACATGGCACTTCTTCTGAGACTAAACTATAAGATTTTGATATAGAATTAAGGAAAATTAATTCTTTTCCTAAAGTAAATGGATTTAGTACCATAATCTTGGAAATGGACTTCTACTAGTAAGTCATGTCCTATATAATAGATTAGTCAATAATTAGTCTCAATTAGAAGAGTGTCTATTTATCTCAATGTAATAATGAAATAGAAGAGATTAAGAGGTTAATCTCCATCAGAGGGGCTGAAGAAGGAAATGTCCATTAAAAATCTTCTTGATTTTTCAGAAACAATTTCCTTTTCAAGGAAATTCAACATTTAAAAAAAAAACTTTCTTGGTAGAGATTGTCTATATTTAACCAAATGCATCTGCAGTACAAACAAAATGAAAATAAGTTAATTTTAGGATAATTATTCAACCTTTAATTACTGATTAAGTGTTTTATTGGCATGAAAGGAAAGAGAAATTTCTCCTTTCTTTCTGATGAAAATTCTAGAATATGAGGAATAATTATATACATAGCTACCTATTAATTTGTTAATAACATATATAGTAGTGGTGCAACATCAATTTAATCATGATTCATCCCTGATGCATGCTTGCATGCATGAGCTATACATCCATCCAATTAACTTGTCTCTAACACTATCTATAGTTTCCCTAAAACTAAAATTTTCATGATATTAATTTACAGTGTATGTGTTTTTTCTGAGGGGAGGGGGGGAGAGAGAGAGAGTAAAAACTTCTCAGCAGATCCTAAATCATCAAGCCATGTTTCCCTTCTTTCACAAAAAATTAAAGAAAATCAAAAAATCAAAATCATCTTGGATTGATTATGAAAAAATGAGAGAGAGAGAGAGAGAGAGAGAGAGAGAGAGAGAGAGAGATCCATGCATGCATATCAAAACCTCTCTCTAAAGAGAACCTATAAACCTTAAAACTTACTTCTCCCTCCCCAAGGCTGTCGATGGCCTCCACAAAGCCGCGGTGGAGCTCCTCCGTCCACCGCAGCCTCGGCGCCTCCGATCTATTGTACTGCCTCACCCCTCTTGATCTATCAGATCCCCTCATTGTTTCCCCTTCTAGCAATCCCACTTCTCTATGTGAGTACAAGTCCTCCTCCCACTGATAATAGAAAAAATCTTGGAAGTTAGCTTGAGTTTGCCTGCCTTTAAGGTTATCTCTTGTGTTCTAATACTATTACTACATGTGAAGGTGGATGTGGGGGAGGGGATAGAGAGAGAAAGAGAGAGGAATGTGTTCTTTTTTTGACCAAGTCCAGTCAAAACATGCTTATGCTCACTGTTCTCCAAAAGGTTGAAGAAGAAAAAAACCTAACTAGGTTGAGACATTTTGCAAAGAAAAGTAAAGCTCTGATATGAGACAGTAACAATGGAGTTTGGTAATTAATTATTGTTGAGCTTTTCTAAAATTGGACCACAAAGAGCTAACCTAGCTAGCTTTTTGTGAGAAAATGGCTCCACTCTTTTCGTCTAGAGATGAATATAATAAGATATTGCCCTCGTTTTAACCATGTTATAAATGTTTATGTAGTGGTAGCGAGATTCCATCATAAACGAGTAAACAACATATATAATTAATAAAATATATCCAAAATTTTCCATTTCTAGATGTTACGTCATGCAAGAATTTCAAAGTTTTTTTATAATGAATTTCTTTTTTGTTTCTTGTTTCGCCTTGTATTATTGTGTTAACCAAAAAATTGTTTATTGAACAAGTTTTTGAATTTATTTGTTGTTGACGATAATATTTCACTTTCTTTGTTTATTATATGTACGAAGTTTAAGAAACTAGAAGAATTGATAAGACATGCAACCTGTAATATAAACTAAAATTTTGACACCAAGTTACGACATAATTTTCGTAGTCAGAGAAAATTCTGTAGTCGCCATTAAAGAACGTGTCATATATACTCTAGAAAGAGACATATGGGAACTTTTGGGAGGCATCTTTCTATTTTGAAGGAAAACATCTAGTTTTATTATTACCTTTTTAATAAGTAGAAAATATGTAAAATTAGTAATAGCATGAGAAGAAGTGCCTACCACCCTATCCGAGTTCCTATTTTTTTTTTACTTTTCAGTCAAGTTTATTCAAAGAACTATGATCACGAGCGGTTCAAGAGTAACAATTATAAATAGCTAAGTTAATTTGATGAGTTCTACTTTGACATTTTAAGGAATCTCTTAAAAGTTAATATTTTTAAGAGCTGTGATTATAAAATGAAAAATATTAATCAGACTCGGAGTCTACAAACCCTAAATTTTGGTTCGAGAGGACTAGATAAGAAAGAACGGTGAAAGTTATTCTTTTTTAACTAGAATATGACTATGTCATACAAATATTTATATAGACTTGGGTTCTGAGTATCACAACTCTTACATAAATTCTTGAAAATTCTTCTTGGAACCTTGACAAATCAAAGTTCTCCCATTGTCATTTTCCTTTAGGGTGGGAAAGGAATTTTGGTTGGAGAGAATGGTACACAAAAAGTCAATATTTGTGACTTTGGTGAAGCCTTAGGCAAAGGCAGTGCACATATAATTAAAAATTCTCTTTTTTCCACTCAACTCTCACATTTCAAATATTGACGGTGCCGACCTTTAGACTAAAAAGACCTCCTCTCCTTCAATTTTTGAATTTTGCCGTGTTCTTCAAACCAACAACCACACTTGCAATTTCCACTGTTTACATGTCAGTTAGGAGAAAAGTAGAATTTTTTATGGATTTGATTGCAGAACTTCACTTCGATCAATTGCTTTCAGTTAATTAATTATACCATTTTAGGAGAATAACACCTTGAAGAACCATTGAAATTGTAGGCATTTTCATGTAATTGTTTGTTTGGTTTTCTCTAGTGATGGATGGGTTGCAAAGCCGCAAAGTGTCTATTTTGGTTGGTAATTTATGAGCTATGCAAGAGGAAAAAGGATACAATTATCTACTTGCCGTTGCTGCAAGTGACATGTTTGATTGCATATGAGAACAAATAAATTAATAAAAGTATTTGCTATAATGCGTTATAGTTTTAAACTACATATTTTAGAAAAGTTGTATGTTGTGACTCCTCTTTCAAGAAAAATTTAGAAAATTATTTTATTTGAATCGGTTTGGTTTGTGTGTGTGATTCACACGCACACATATTATAAGAGGGCCTTCACACGCGTGAGATTGACCCTATTTTAATATTATAAGAGGTCCAAAAACTTTAAAGTTTTGTACTTCTGAAATCTGTCATTTTATCCACATGTCAACACGAGATTAACCCTCTTGTAGTATGCATGTGTGGTTCATACACACATGAACCAAATCCTTATTTTACCAGGCTAAAAGTTTCTTTGTTCCGTTATGATATATAGTAAAAAACTTTCCGTTGAAGTAGATATATATGATTTTACAGGTAACAAGAGTTAAGCAAGTGTAATGCATATTTAAGGAAAAATGTTACGAGATATAGAAAGTTAAATCATATGTTATGCTAACACTTGATAACATTAGCAAAGCGTCAAGAATTGGTGGTATTAATTTATAGCCCGAAGCTTAGAGGTATTTGCATAATAAATTAAGAAATGTCGAGATTGTCTCTGATCATTGATCTACACCATGTCAATTTCTTGTGTGTTTGCAGGAGTTAGCAAGTGTTAGGCACTAAACAGTTATGCGCTTCAGAAGCCAAATGGAGCACGTCCACTAGCTCCAAGTTTCAAAAATGGCTGACACCAATTGGACCCACTTGGATGAATTATATTTCAAAGTTTCTAAAATCTAAAACCCTAGGGAAGAAGTGAATCTGCAAGGGGAAAAAAAAATCATGGTGACTAAAAAGTCTCATTGTGATTTCAATCATTGAGACATAGAATTATTTTAGAGACAGAATATTATGATAAACGTGGAAATTATATGCAAAGAAAATTGACTTGATTGGTGAACTAATCCTATCGATTCCTTTGACCAAAAGTTGTGGGTTGGTTCCATTAATTTTGTTTAATTACCAATCCTTTGTACTTTTGTGTGTTTTTTTTTTTTGTCATATTTTCAATGTTTTGAGTGAGGAGAAGTTCAATCTGTCTACTATTATATCACAGGATTGTACAGGTGGCAATTGTGCAAAATAGATAATTCAAATATTCATTTTAGTATAAAGAAATCACTATGTGTCATTCTTTTCAAACATTCCACATTCTGTTGGCTCTTGACTAGTAAACATGTGACAAGAAGATCTCTTTATTTTTGCATGGACTTCCAGAGTTCATCTTTGCACAAGTGGTGTGACAAGTGTCCCCACTTTTGCATTTTCTTTTACTTTTATAACTTTGAAAATTTCCAACATCCCTCCACTATAAGTACTAACACTCTCAAATATTGGCTTCAAAGTCCTTCACTATTGAAGTGGGGGAAATTCTTCCAAGTATTTTTGTTAACCCTTGAATTTTTTGATAGAGTTTTTTTTTAGAGACTTGTGTCATTTCGGAAGTAAAATATTTGAAATCTAATAAAAATTGATGTATGAGAGTTTTTAAGTGTTTAGATCATGATGAAATGTTCGAGCTGAGAATTTGTATGTATAAAGACGTAGATCTAAGTAATATACTATTTTTGACCGTTTATTTTGCGTCTACTTGATGGATGGACAAAAGGTATTCAAAATATAGGATTTTTGATTTTTAGTTACTTTAAATAATGTAGATCAACTTCAACGGAGTGGATCTTGCATTCGGATGTCATTGGTTTATATTTAAGTGATTAAATCCTTCTCATTTTGTAACTACTAATTGTACAAGTTTCTTCTTTTGGCTGTTATGCTTATACTCATACGATTTTGGTGTAATTTTACATTAATGAAACGTGAATGTTAATATGAAGCTTTTAATATTTAATTTTGCTATTTGTTGGCTAGAATTTGAGAAATTGAAAGAAAATTGATAAGATAATTCTTGATGAGGATAAAATTCATGCAGGTATGTTTAACTTCAAGGACATTAAAAAATAATCTAACAATTAACTTGGGAGTAGAAATAGAGAAGAGAGCCAAAAGTAAATAAACAAATAAAGATGGAAGGTAATCATAGAATATAGTAATTAACCCATGTCGGCAAGATAAGAAGACAACATAAATAAATATCAACACTGTTAGATACTCTTATTTTTACATATCTTTATTTTATTATTAGATACCCTTATCTTACCTTATTTTACTACTCGTTTTCTTATCTATCTACTGTTAGAATAAAACTTTAATACTTCATGAATCAATTTCAAGGATCTAGAATCAATTACATCTCAAGAAGAATCTCATAAATAACTATACACATAAATTACATACCTGAAGCCATTAGCGGAATGATGGAGGTATGTTGAAGAAGATCTCAGTCCTTCTCTTCAATCCTTGCAAACCCTAATTGCAAACCCTTCTTCTCTCTGTCTCCTTCTCTTTTCACAAACCCAAGCACAATAATGATGGAACTCACAATGAAAGAGGGAGGGTTGTTTTCTTTTCAGGAGGAGAGATGAGGGTCAACAATTGCAATTAATCCCTTGTGATAAAACCACCCATCATGGTCCCTTAATACCACAAAAGATTATTTAATAACTTTATACAAATGTAACTTTAATTTGGGCATACATAATATCAGTTAACCATAATTAGGGAATCCAATTAATTAGGGTAGTGGGCCACTTAATATTTAATGTGAGATTAACATTCTCCCACTTGGACTACTAGCCGATTAAGATAAAAACTTTAGAAAACAAATAAAAGACTCATTTTCAAAACATTTTGACTCCATTGGATTCCATACTGAAAAACTTTGACACGTGATCACGAATTTTAAAAACAACCACTGATAAGCCCAAATAATTAGATACTGTAATACTGCAATTAGCTTGGACCACCAATGTGGGTCATAGCGGTTATACAACATCTATGTCATACTCCCTTCTACGTACCACAACATTGATAACCCTTACTAATTGAGTCCATAACCAAATGACCCCTGTAATTTGTCTTGTCAAGACATTTCCTGTTTAACAAACATCCATACATAATATGTGCACACATAATTGGATAACAGGAAATACAGAAACAAACTTTTATTGCGCAATAGTGTCAATTACATAAGTACCAAAACATATATTACAGATTACTCAAAAGACCCATTCTAATAACATGTTCTTTGAATGTCTTTGGAGGTAATCCCTTGGTCAATGGATCAGCAACCATTAAAGTGATACTTATATTCTCAATAGACACCTTTTGTTTCTCAACTCTTTCTCTAACCACCAAGTACTTAAGTTCCATGTGTCTGGAACAACTAGAGTACTTTCCATTCTTAGAGAAGAAAACGGCTGCTGTATTGTCACAAAATATCTTCAGCGGCCTGGCAATAGAATCAACTACACCAAGTGCTGAGATAAAATTACGTAACCATAATGCATGATTCGTGGCCTCAAAACAAGCTATGAACTCAGCCTCCATCGTGGATGAAGCAGTGATAGACTGCTTTACACTCTTCCACGAGATTGCCCCACCTGCCAGCATGAAAATAAAGCCTGAGGTAGACTTCCTGCTATCTGGGCAACCAGCAAAATCTGAGTCCGAATAGCCGATCACTTCCAACTAATCTGATCTCCTATATGTGAGCATATGATCCTTCGTCCCTTGAAGATACCGCATTACTTTCTTTGCCAATTTCCAGTGCTCCATTCCTGGATTACTCTGGTATCTTCCTAACATCCCAACAGCAAAACTGATATCTGGCCTGGTACAAATATGTGCATACATCAAGCTCCCAACAGCTGACGCATACGGAACTTTCTGCATTTGACCCTTTTCTAAGTCATTTCTAGGACACTATCTCCCACTTAATTTGTCACCCTTCATAATGGGTACACAACTGGCTGAACATAATTCCATATGAAATCTTTTCAAGACTCGATTGATATAACCTTTCTGAGACAGTCCTAGCAATCCTCGAGATCTATCCCTGAAGATCTCTATGCCAATGACATAAGCTGCCTCACCCATATCAACCATCTTAAAGTTCTTGGTAAGATAGTCTTTAGTTTCATACAGCAAACCAATATCACTACTGGCAAACAAGATATCATCCACATACAGAACCAAAAAGATAAACTTGCTCCCACTGATCTTCAGATATATACACTGATCAACAGTGTTTTCTGTAAATCCGAAAGAGGTAATGGTATCATTAAACTTTATATACCATTGCCTGGAAGCTTGTTTCAGTCCGTAGATGGATTTCTATAATTTGCAAGCCAAGTGTTCTTGTCCTTTCTTTGCGAACCCTTCAGGTTGCTCCATGTAAATTTTCTCATTCAAATTTCCATTCAGAAAAGCTGTTTTCACATCCATTTGATGTAACTCTAAGTCATAATGAGCTACAAGGGCCATGATGATTCTAAAAGAGTCCTTCTTTGATACTGGAGAGAAAGTTTCTTTATAATCAATGCCTTCTTTCTGAGTGAAACCTTTAGCCACAAGTCTGGCCTTATATCGTTCGATATTGCCTTTGGAGTCGCGCTTGGTCTTAAAGACCCATTTACACCCGACTTTCTTACAGTTATTAGGCAATTCGACGAGATCCCAGACTTTGTTTTGGTCCATAGATTTCAACTCTTCATTCATAGCATCAATCCATTTACTAGAATCATTGCTTTCTATGGCTTGTGAAAATGAAACTGGATCTTTATTAATCCCAATATCAAAATCAGATTCCTGTAGATACACCACATAATCATCTAAAATGGCAGATCTTCTTTCCCTTTGAGATCTCCTCAAAGCTGCCGGTTGTGGTGGTTCTACAACATTTTCAATGGCGATATCCTCATGAAGTGGTGAACCAATATCATTATGTTGTTCTGGTATCTCAGCTTGATGATCAAGCTGAGGGACAACAATTTCTCTTGAAGTAAAGGGTATTGGGATATTTACCCTTATCACTTCAAGATCTACCTTTCTTGGTTCATCACTCCCACTAATTTCGCCATTCTCAAGGAATCTGGTATTACCAGTTTCAACAATTCTTGTACTATGGTTAGGACAATAAAATTTGTACCCTTTAGACTTATCTGGATAACCAATGAAATACCCAGATATGGTCCTTGAGTCTAATTTCTTTTCTTGTGGATTATATATTCTAGCCTCTGCTGGACAACCCCAAACATGTAAATGTCTTAAACTAGGTTTCCTACCAGTCCACAACTCGAAAGGAGTTGTTGGGACTGCTTTACTAGGAACCCTGTTCAAGATATACATAGCAGTCTTTAAGGCTTCATTCGACAATGAATTAGGTACATTAGAGAAGCTCATCATGCTTCTAACCATATCCATAAGTGTTCGGTTTCGCCTTTCAGCAACACCATTCTGCTGAGGCGTACCTGGCATTGTGTATTGAGCACAAATACCATGCTTTTCTAGAAATTTGGCAAATGGGCCAGGATTTTGTCCTGACTCATCATATCTTCCATAAAACTCACCACCTCGATCTGATCTTATGATTTTAACTTTTCTATCTAATTGTCTCTCGACTTCTGTAATGAACACCTCAAGGATGTCAACAGCCTGAGACTTTTCATGAATTAGATATACATAACCATAACGAGACAGATCATCTATAAAGGTAATGAAGTATCTCTCTCCCGTAAAACATGGAATAGAGAGTGGTCCGCAAATATCTGTATGAATAATCTCAAGAAGCTCTTTACTTCTTGTGGCACCTTTCTTGGTGTGTTTGGTTTGCTTTCCTTTTATGCAATCCACACAAACACCAAAATCAGTGAAGTCTAGGTTATCCAAAATCTCATTCTTCATTAATCTTTCAATTCTATCCCTGGAGATATGCCCCAGTCGTCTATGCCACAAGATAGAGGATTTTTCATTAATTAAGCCACGTTTAGAACCAACATTTGAATGCAGGGTTAAAAGAGATTGTGCAAACTCATCATTCAAGGAAATTTTATATAAGCCATCACATAAAATTCCATGTCCAACCGACATTGAATTAAACATTAAATTGAGTTTTTCACAACTGAATAAAACTGAATATCCAACAACATCTAATTTGAATAATGACATTAAATTCTTAGAAATCGAAGGTACATAAAAAGTGTCAACAAGATCCATCTGATGACCCGTCTCTAAGAGTAGTCGATAAGTTCTAACATACTCGACCTCCACTTTGAGACGGTTCCCCATAAAGACAAATCTTTCACTTTCCTTCAGTTTCCTGCTTGTAAGGAATCCCTGCATTGAATTAGTTATGTGAGTTGTGACTCCAGAGTCAATCCACCAAGTATTAGAAGGAACTTCAGCAAGATTTGATTCATAACATACAAAAGAAAGATTCATACCTTTCTTTTCGAACCAAGCCTTTCTCTTGTTGCAATCCTTCTTCACATGTCCTTTTCTGCCACAAAAGTAGCATTTGACAGTGAAAGTCCTTCCATGACCCTGGCTACTTTCCCCAGCTTCATTCCCTTTCTTTGGTGGAAACCTCTTACCTCTTCCATACTTTCCCTTCTTATGGATAGCTCCTTGAGATACTGCCAACACCGAGTGATGTCCTTCTTGCCTCAGTCTCACTTCCTCTTGAACACACATACCAGTCAGCTCATTCAGATTCCACTTATCCTTATGAGTATTATAGTGAATCTTGAATGGTCCGAACTGAGGAGGAAGTGAGTTGAGGATGAACTGTACCAAGAAGGATTCATCCACTTTCATTCCCAGTGTTCCTAACTTGGCAGCTTTATCAGTCATATTAAGAATGTGTTGTTGGACTCCTCTACTACCATCATATTTCATGATAGTTAGTTCAGCCATAAGGGTGCCAGCTAATGACTTATCAGCAGATTTAAACCGGTCTTTTACAGCAGTTAAAAGTTCTGATGCATTAGTAGTTTGAGGGAGTGAAGTCTTGATATTGTTGGCAATGGTCATCTTTATGAACATAAGACTGAGTCTGTTCGACCTTTCCCAGGCCTTGGCATGGCTAACCTGATCTGCTGTGCTTTCAGCAGTGACTTCCTCAGGTTTCTCAACTAGTAGAGCCATGTCAAGATCCAGTACACCCAGTGTAAATTGGACATGCTCAAACCATTCAGAAAAGTTTGTACCATCCAGGGCTGGAATGCTAGTTGCATGAGAGTGAAGGGAAGTGGGAACGTTCACTGAAACAAAATAGGACAATGCTCACATTAAGACCTCGAATCAATACAAAAACATTTAAATTTTATGAAGATGAATTATTGATATCACTTTGATTTCTCCTTTGGGCGAAACCTAAGCATATCTAGCATTCACTCTATATAGGTGAGACCTTTTATCACCTATGTAGGTCTAATATAATTTATGCCACTTAGACAGTAAGTCATGTTACCTTTAGGTATCTAATTCTACACCACTAAGTTGCATAAATTACACTACCCTACCCGGTTCGTAATTATTTGAAAAAGACTCTCCTTTGGGCGAGTCCCAATCTCCTAACTAGAACCGCCATCGAGAATATTATTGACCTTAATGTCACCCTTATTGACAAATCTTTTATGTAGTTGTATATTCATAAGGCTTACTAATATAGGTCACTTTGGCAACTACTAAATCAATAAATCGTATGAATATAAAACTAACCAATAATATTCTCTAATCCTTTAATTGAGTTATTCCATAATACTCCAATGTTGACACTTGACCAATATCAATCAATATTAACACCATAACATTAAATGTGTAACATACATTATGATTGAATTAAACATACATTAGTCGACTGGTCAAGGAACTACTAGTCGACTTGGAACAAAATAAGTCGACTATAGTGGAAGTCCCAGTCGACTAGGGTCAAGTCAAGTCGACTATACATTTTAGGTTAGTCGACTAAGGTAAAGAAAGTCGACTATCAGAGAAAGGTTAGTCGACTAACAGAGAAAAAGAGAACCCAACAACTTTCGGGTCAACCTGTTAGTCGACTATAGTGAGGGAATAAGTCGACTATACCATTATTAGTCGACTACTCAAAATATCAAGTCGACTCCTGAAGTGAAACAGAGAGTTCTTAACTTTCTGGAAAAGGACTTAGTCGACTAGTGTTATGGGCTAGTCGACTAACAGTCGACGAAACAGTTATCAAATGGCAGTTCCTGTTTAATCGACTGAAGCCAGAAATTTAAGGAAAATTAGGGTTTCTAATTCCTGAATTTTGATCCCAATTAATTGCACAATTAGAGGAATATGAACAGAATATTAAGGCTATAAATCCTCTTAAAATTCTATAATTAAATGATCAAAATTTTCTTTTTGAAATAATTAATCAAAAACCCTAATTTCTGAATTTTAGATCTACAAGAATTGTTCATAATTCTGAGATGCAAAGATTCTATAACGAGGCTCTGATACCAAATGTTAGAATAAAACTTTAATACTTCATGAATCAATTTCAAGGATCTAGAATCAATTACATCTCAAGAAGAATCTCATAAATAACTATACACATAAATTACATACCTGAAGCCATTAGCGAAATGATGGAGGTATGTTGAAGAAGATCTCAGTCCTTCTCTTCAATCCTTGCAAACCCTAATTGCAAACCCTTCTTCTCTCTGTCTCCTTCTCTTTTCAAAAACCCAAGCACAATAATGATGGAACTCACAATGAAAGAGGGAGGGTTGTTTTCTTTTCAGGAGGAGAGATGAGGGTCAACAATTGCAATTAATCCCTTGTGATAAAACCACCCATCATGGTCCCTTAATACCACAAAAGATTATTTAATAACTTTATACAAATGTAACTTTAATTTGGGCATACATAATATCACTTAACCATAATTAGGGAATCCAATTAATTAGGGTAGTGGGCCACTTAATATTTAATGTGAGATTAACATCTACTCTCTCTTGTAACTATATATATTGATGTAATTGTTTTATGAATAAACATACTGAAATTTCTTCTTCTCCAAATTATTATGGTATCAGAGCCTCTCAAATTTTTTTCTGTTAATCGAAATTCTCTTGGTGTTCTCGAGCCTGCGCTAGGCCACGCTCGCATAGTGTGTACCTAGCGTCGGGCCACTTTCGCCTCATACAACATCAGATCTTTCCTCATCGTCCTCGTGCATCCTCTTCCGCCTCAACTCTTCTAGCATCCACCGATGTCGGCTCTACCATCACCCGTGTTCCTCCAACGTTACAGAATCTGATCTGAGCCATTTTGTCTTTCTCATCAATTTAGCCTCTTGGGCTCTATTTTAGTTCTCTTGGATTTTCTCATCAATTTAGCCCTCTTAGACTCTATTTTAACCCTCTTAGTTTTTTTTCTTCATACTCAGATGATCGACCGCTCTTCAACACACCGCCAGTCGAGTTCGAGGAGCTCACAAAAATCTCGCCCTGCCATCCAGATCTTGTCCTGCCTGATTCGGAATTCATTCGGATCTCGTTCTCTCACCTGATGTCTGATCCATCCAGATCTCACATTCTCGCCATACCTGATCCTTCTGGATCTCACCCTATGGAGCTCGTCATCCTCTTGGACATCTGGATCTCGCCATGTCACCCTTGATCACAATCTACTACATCAACCAGCTCATCAAAAACATCCCTTAAGTTTCGCGAGATTTTGTTCAAACTCTCGATATTTGACCCACCGTGAGTTCGAGGAGAGTGTTAGATACTCTCATCTTTAATATATTTATCCTATTATTAGATACTCTTATCTTATATTACTACTCGTTTTCTTATCTATCTACTCTTTCTCTTGTATCTATATATATATATTGATATAATTGCTTTAAAAATAAATATAGTTAAACTTTTTTTTTTTTAAATTATCAAACACCAAAGAGGACATGAAGTGATAAGACAGCAATCTAACTCCATATCATCACATGTATCATTGCACTCAAGTTAAAATTTGGTGTTGAGTTGCATTCCTTGTAGCATTCCTTGCTTTTTTGGGGTTGGTTGGTGAACTTTAGACAATTATTAATTTCTATACATATATTATGACTAGCTTGACATGAATCTTAATTAGTATATGGACACTTTGAAGATAATTTCTATGCATATGAGTGAATTATGCATCAAATATGTGTTGAAATATGACAATGTATGCTTCAAATCCTAGATGTTTATGTCAAATGAATAGGTGTGAAAGCTATAACCGGTCAACCGTGATGGACTCCATCAAAACATTGGTATATATACATTACTTTCAGTCCACACTTTACGAAAACCTTTTTTTTCTGAGAAAGCCCGACTAGGTTCTGCCTAAAAGAAGCAAAAGCTAGCCAGCAACCTCGAACTTTCTATGGATCTTTATGTGCTCTTCGCCTTTACGTGCCAGCTTTTTCAACGTAGGGTTGCATGAGATGTGGCCATGCACACCATTAGAAAGGTTTCATTGTCAAAGAAGAATGATAGTTGCACTCAAACTTCTCCACTCTCTCCATCTTTGGAGTGTGAAGAGGGGTTGTGTGAGGGAATATGTTGGCTAGTTGGAATGTGGTTGATACATAGAGGTTAGGTATTGAAACCTAACATATACCTTAAAAGTACTCAAGAAAAGAATATGCATGGTTGATGAGAATGTTATGCCTCTCTCTCTCTTTTGGGGATCCCCAAACCCTTGAAATAGGGTTAAGGGAGACTAGGGTTAGCTATTTCTTTCGGCTTTTAAAGATCGATGTAAATTGATTGACTGCGTGCATGATGCTGTTAGCAAACACGCTGTTTTTTAAATTCGCTTGCGAAGAGATCAAAGCACTGTGAGAAGATAAAATGTACAAGCTGAAGAGACCAAAGTAAAACATACACACCGACCTTGATTACTCTTCAAAGTCTCCTTTGAGATCCTCCTCCTTCATAACACATAAGCTATCATACAATTAGCCGATGTTTATATTCACTCATGCTTGCGAAAATCGTATCTCAATTCTAATAGTAATGTTATATAAGAAATCAGTTTAAATCAGAGTCGATTTTACAGGCAAGAACTCAAGGATCGGTGATGAGCCATTTTTAAGATCCAATCGCGCGCGCACCAGCTTAACATTAAGGAACAATTAGCACTCCATCTTCTCCCATCCCCATTTCCATCCATGGCATGCACTAGCCCTTCATTCACCTGTAGAATCATTATTCATTAATCTCTCTGTGCATTAATCTCAGATACAGCTAGACTTACTGGATTGTTGGCGACCACACCTCCTCCATCACACAAATTAAACCTTCGGGTTTCTGTCTATTGCTTTGAAAATAGGCCTTTTATTCTCATTAGAAGCGGTGAGCACGGTTGTTATCAGACCACTGGTATTCGTTTCCTGCTACTAGGTCAAAATAATCGCAGATTCTTGCTTCTTCTCCATCGAGCTCCTTCAACCAACATTACAAGCAGTGAAACATTAGAAGAAGGAAGCATTAGAATGAGGAGTCTAAGTATTTCAGATGTGAAGATATTTAAATCTAATTCATGTAAGGAAAGACTAAGCAGAAACAAAGCATTAGGTTGTGCATAATTTTTGTTGATGACTGGCAAAAAAAAATAAATCAGAATAACTTCAGTCTCAAAACTTTTTGAATTTTTAGTGGAACTTGGGCCAACACTTTGGGGCCCCTTGAGTTTGTGCATAAAGGAACTGTTTTCATGGGCCTAAATGAGTTATTTGATTAAAAGTTTATAAACTTTAATATTTGAGATATTTATGCTAAGAATTATACAAGGTTATGCAAAATGATCCACTTGAAATCTCCAAATCCCTTAATATATGCCTAAGATCTTACCCCACCTCACATATAAAAAAAAAAGATAATTGTTTTGACCCAAGAAATTCTCTCCAAGTTATTTACTATATATTGCATGAAATATTACCTCACTTGCCATGTATGAATTTTTTTTTTATTTGGTTCAAGAAGTTCTCTGCTCATAACTCCACAATCACAACTATCTATCCAGAATCAATGACTCAACGAACTTGAAATTTTCAAAAGTTTTAAGAATCTACAGATTTCTTGTTATTCTATTTATTGAAATCTAAGCATTTGATCATGAACAAGATGAAGAAGATAAAATAAAAGGAATTGAAAGAAAAAAGCAGAATAAAGGAAGAAGAAAAAAAAATAAAGAGGAAGAAAGAAAAGAAAATTTCTGCTCTTGAATTCCATTCCTCTTTATTTGTATTATCAAAATCTATAATTTTTGAGTTAATTTCTTGTTTTGAAATAGAAGAAAGCAGAGAAACTCTGAGTGATCGTGTATGAGTCTGTTTGGTTATCGTAATTGTCCGTAATTCATAAATCTTAATTGGTAAATTCTTTTACAGTTGTAAAAGAGTTACATGCATGTTAGTTTTACGGTGTTTGATTGGTAATATAAAGTTGTAAGTGAAAAAGTGTATTGTGTTTTTACGGTGCATGGTTGTCATGTAAGTCGTAAGTGAAAAAATTGATCACAAAATTAACTATTTGGTGATTTAAAATTTTTTAATATTGCAAATAAATACTAAAAATGATAAATATTTTTAAAAAATTAATATTAACATTAAAAAATAATACAAATTTGCATGACCACAGAATTAACTGTAAGTGGGTTGCAATTGAGTAATAATTGGGTTGTAAGCGAGTGATAATTAAGTTACATATTTCTTTTACGAACTACGATCCAAACAAACATCGTAGTTGTAATTGGGTTGCAAGTCATTTATGAATTACGACTTTTACATTCAAACAAACAACCCCTATGAGAAGATATTAGAGAGGAGCTGTATTAGGAAGGCCTAATTGGACTTTCCCCCTACCAAAAAGAGAAATAGCAATAATAAAATTGCAAATGCAATTGATATTATTAGAACTCTATTATAGATACTAAAAATAGTAAAGCAATAAGTTATGAGCCATTTTAAGTTTTGTTTCTTAATCCGATTATTCTATTTCTCGGCGTTTGTAATAAAAAATAATATCAGGCACATTCGCATGTAATATCTAAACTTGACCAACAACATTTTTTTAAATATAGAATGAATAATATATTATATTTTAATTTCTGCAATAGGCAACTTATCTGAGTCTTGAATCATAAGGTTTTATTTTTTTTGATAGGTCTTAATATTACTGTAAATATTTCTTGAATTTTATTTATAATAATATGTATGACATATTTTCTACCTCGCCAGTCAAAAAATACTGACTTGCCACTGCTATGAAAAAGATATCATATATCCTTCTGCCATATTTTTGTGTGGATCTTTTATGATGTGCATGAATACTTTGTAAAACGGATTTTACAAATGATAAATCTCTTTTGAAAATCTTACTTACTCTTATGTTTGGTAAAGATTACATTTGTGTGGTCCTTTTCCTCGTGTCCTTTTATTTCTTGAGCCATAATTTTTTTTTTAAAGATACAATCTTATGCTAACTTTTCTTATTTAGAACGGAGTTGTTTATTGAATGTTTGATATTGTTTTATTTACTAGTATACCGCTAAGAGGTGGTGGAAACCTACGAGTCAGATGGCAATGAGATAGGAGTTCGAAATTTGTTGGAAGAGGGGGGTCGAAATTTGCTTTTAGTGGGGGGGTTCGAAATTTGCTGGAGGGGGGGAGGGGGCGGAGAAGGGAACGGATATTTCTGCCCTAAAAAGTAATGAAGACACCTCAGATTGAGGAACACACAAATGTGATAAAGGCACTCTAAAAAAAAAAAAAAATCAAAGAATATTCAAATTACCCTCTTCTTCTTCCTCCCTTCCTCCTCCCTGGCGACCAGGGGTGAAACCAGGTATAAACTTTGGGGTGGGCTATAATTTTTTTTAACATATACTTATAAATTATATGCATTTCCTAAAAGATAAAACAATATTCTCTACTAAATCAGGAGTGGAACTAATAATAAATTTGCTAAAATAAAACTAGAATAGAAGGGGGTCTAACACAATATCTACAAAAGAACAAAAATAAAAATGAATTTAATACAATATTTGAAAAAATGGGTCGGGCTATAACCCGGCTCAGCCCACCTTTGGGTCCGCCTCTGCCGATGACCCCCTCCTTGTCCGGCCTCCCCTCCTCCTCCTCCCCCTCTGGCATCCCCCTCCCTCCTCCTTCCCCTTCCCCACCTCTTGTCCCCTCCCCCCAACCCCCTCGCCCACCCACATCCCTCAGGTCTGACATGTTCGGTCAGATTTGACCGAACAAGCCAGATTTGATGCAACCGGGGGGTGAAGCAAGGAGGGGTGAGGACTGGGGGAAAGGGAGGAGGGGAGAGGCCGGAGGGGGAGATGAGGCAGAGGGGGGAGGCAAGTGAGGGGGAGGAAAGAGAAAGATGAAGAAGAAAAATGTTTTGGACATTCAAAAAAAATAATGTCACACTTGTAATAATTTGTGGGGTGCCATCATTACTTTTTGGGGGGGAATTATTCGCTCCCGGAGGGAGAGGAGGGCGACGGAAAGAGCGGAGAGGGGAGAGACTCTCTCTCTCTCTCTCTCTCTCCTCTCTCTCTCTTTCTCTCTCTTAAGCGCAGGAAAAGAAGAGAAAGAAGAAAACAAATTGATAAGACGGACAACTTCGCTGGAGAACCAGGCACCGCTCGTCGATTTTGATAAAATTTTAGGAGAAACAAATATAGTGAATATTTTATCTTGGTGTCCACGTCAAATCTCATGGAATAATTCTTAATATTGCTTAAAAAAATGTAAGAAAATCTTAACGAATAATTTGCACAGCTGGCCTTGCTAATTAAGCAACGATTTTCATAAAACCCCTCGACAAATCCAATATTAACACAGAAGGCGCAATGGCGATCTTGGATCTCTCGTCCTTGTGCTCTGCTGCTCTCTTCTCGGTTCTCCAAATTCAAAACAATAAAACCCCTGGAGAGAAAAAGAGAGGAGCGCTGTAATGGCGATGAGTTTAGAGCTAAACTTGAGAATTCTGAGAGCAGTTCTAGTTCTGATGGGGATCGGCGTTGGCGCCTACATATTGGGGCCGCCTCTCTACTGGCACGTAGCTGAAGCCCTAGCTCGAAATGCGGCAGATTGCGGTCCTTGTTCTTGCGATTGCTCGTCCCAGCCTCTTCTCTCGGTCGTTGAAGGTAATTTCACTGTTGTTTTTGAGGCAAAGTTGATTCCTTTTTTGCTAGATCTGTCCATAATTCGATCTCCAAGGGGTAACTTATATGTCAAGTTTGGATTTTGTTTTTTTATTTGCGGAATATTGAACAATATGTTCAAAAGTCAGTAGCAGAGAAGGCAATTGATGTTCGTTGCCTCTAAAGCTCAAGTAAGCAGGAATTTATTCAAATTCTTCATCTTACTAGAACACTGAAACAAATTCATACTGGATCTCACTACTAGAATTCTGGAAAATATCAGTAGGGAGGAAATCTGTGAGGATTCAAGAAGCTTGGTTTACCTATTGCATTTCATAATCTAATTCGCAAACCGTTCTGAAGTACCTAAGTAGTTGAATACACTGTTGGATTTCATAATGAATATATTGTGAATGGCTAAGTGCACAGTTTTGAAACATAGGAAGATTCATGAATTCAGGTGGCTTGCTATTCGAAATTAGTGTTGGAATCCTGCTTAACAAGAATCAATCTGACAACTAATCAAGATCACTGAGATATCAACAATCTAATTGGCCAGGTCGGCAAATATCAGGTGGGAGGTTTTCCGTTCAATAGAACGTTCCTTAATTTAAGAACCACCTTTCAATTTCCTTCCTTGGTTTAAGCACCAATTAGACTGAATCCAAGTCAGTCTCGATATACTGTAAAGTATATCCCCTGTATAAAGGACTTAGTCCACTTATACAGTATCACTTAGACTGAATCTAAGTCAATCTCGATATACTGTAGAGTATATCCCCTGTATAAAGGACTTAATCCACTTATACAGTATTTGAAGTGAGGTACGCTTAGAGCGAATCTCCTTATGACAATTACGTCCCCCGCACCGATGCTAACGGGATAATGGACGCTGGTCTCCCAAGATACAACACTTCTTCACGGTATTTGGATAGCACTACCAAATCACCGTACGGTCGAACCGTAGTCAACCAGTACCTACACAGGATTAGCAAAGCAGCGGTATAATGACAAATTTCAAATGAATATTTGTCTTACTCTGTTGGAGGAGCACCCACTGTTGAGGACGATGGAAGGTAGAAGAATATCTTTCTTCAGAAGTACCAGATTCAGACAACAATTCTTATAAAAGAATATGTTGAATTTTCTGATTCCTCTTTCAGAACAATTTTGCAGAATCTTCGTTGGAAGTCGCTTCGGAAACCGAGTTACTGATTTCCCACTTCCCTTTTGGAAGTCACTTCACTTCAGAACTCTACTTCCTAATTCAAACCGCAAAACTTAATTTGCTGTTCAGAATTTAGAGAGAGAGAAGAGAAGATTGGTGTTGTAGTTGTCTTGGTGTGTTTCAATTGAGAGTCAGGAGGGCTTTATATAGCCTGCAGGAGGGGCCAAAGGGTTCAAACCCAATGAAAGGTTGCACCCTTTCGACCCAGCAGTCGTGTCTGTTGGCTGCCCAAAAGATGCACCCAACAGTCACAACTGTTGGCAGTCCAACAGTTGGTATTCCAACAGTCTTAGAGCGGGTTGGTTCGGATCCGAATTCCCATACCCGCAGACCCGATTCAAAAAGAACCAGGCCGGGTAGGGAACCCGAACCCGAACCCAGGCCCAGGCGCCGGCGCCGGCGTCGGCCGCTGCCGCCAGCGGCGGCGCGCGCGCGCGCACGTGCGGGCGGGCATAGATCCCTCTCAATCGCGCACGAAAACTCTAAGTACCCAAAGGGCACGCCCTTTGTTCTCAATTTTCTTTATTTATACACCACAAACTTCCATCCCACGGCCAATGTGGGACTAAATGCTTTAAGCTACCTTTAGTCCCGTTTTGGCTTTGAATTAGGCAATCTTTGGACTTGAATATCTCATTCATTCGAAGTCGGAATTGAACATGTGAATATACCACGTTCATCACAAATGGAAGGAGAACACACTCCAACCATCATCCGGTTGGTTTGATCAACGGATCTCGCCATAATTCAACTCGAAGATTCACCTTTATATTCTTCAATTCCAACAATCCCCCACAATGAATGGAGATTCAAGGAAATGACACACAAAGAGACTGACTCTATTGTGAAAGGTACTTGAGAAAAGAAACTGCATAAGGATAGGTGAACTAGGTCTTGAACCTTCCATAGCGAAAACTTTATCGGACTTACTGGTTAATCAGTGAACTAGGTCTTGAACTGTTAGCCGTTAGTGTAAGTCAAGTCAACAAGCTTCACACAGTGACTTTCCAAATCAACTTTGGTTCTCTGTTGTGTCCGTTTTGGCCCTGGACATTCTTGGTTTCAGAGAGTATCTTTAGGGAATAACAGCCTCCATAGAGATTCCCAAAGAGCCGACCCAACTCTATACTCACATAGGTGATGGACCTATTAAGAGTAGTCTACTCTACTCTACTTGTTTAGTAACAAGATATAGGCATCATTAAAAGCGTTAAGCTTATCCTTAATCCACTTGAAGACAAGCACTTATGTGCACCTTAGGAATGGATTGGAGTCAAGCTCCCAAGTGCTTACTTGCTGAGTCAATCATAACTAGTTTTTCCTCTTGAACTTAGTCCGTGGGATCTCCAGTCGCTAAGTGAGGTTTCCATTAAGCTGACTCGGTAAGGTTAGGCTTTTAGACCCATTCCCCTCGATGCGCAGTTTATACGCTCTCCACTTAAACTTTTAGTAAGCGGATCCGCTAAATTATCCTTTGACGATACAAAGTCAATAGAGATAATTCCATTTGAGAGCAACTGCTTCACGGTATTATGTCTACGACGAATATGTCTAGACTTACCGTTATATATAACATTTTGTGCCCTAGATATAGCTGCTTGATTATCGCAGTGTATACATATAGCGGGCACTAGCTTTTGCCACAAAGGTATATCTTCTAAGAATTGTCGAAGCCATTCTGCTTCTTCACCAGCCTTATCTAAGGCTATGAATTCCGATTCCATAGTGGAACGGGAAATACATGTTTGCTTAGAAGATTTCCATGATACCGCTGCTCCTGCTAGAGTAAATACGTATCCGCTAGTTGATTTTGATTCCTCAGAATCTGCAATCCAATTAGCATCACTGTATCCTTCCAGTACAGGAGGATACTTTCCATATCTCAAGGCATATTCCTTGGTATGTGATACGTAACCCAATACTCGTAGTAGAGCGGTCCAGTGTAGATCACTAGGATTGCTAGTGTATCTACTTAACTTGCTTATAGCGTAAGCAATATCGGGTCTAGTGCAATTCATCAAATACATTAGACTTCCGATAACCTGCGAATACTCCAACTGGCGTATCCCAGTTCCTGTATTCTTATGAAGGTGGACGTGTGGGAGAAAAGGATTTGTATTCTCCTTTATCCCATGATCCTTGAATCTTTCTATTATCTTATCCACGTAGTGAGATTGAGATAGACTGATTCCATCTGGTGTTCTAGTAATTTTAATTCCTAAAATTACATCAGCAACCCCTAGATCCTTCATATCAAAACTGTTGGATAACATTCGTTTAGTGGACTTAATAATCTCAATATTAGTCCCAAGTATCAACATGTCGTCTACATAAAGACAAATAATGATACATGTGTTTCCAACTGTTTTCGTGTAAACACACTTATCGCATTCATTGATAGTGAATCCATCTTTGATCATGACACCATCAAATTTCTCATGCCATTGTTTTGGAGCTTGCTTTAAACCGTATAAAGATTTACCAATTTACACACCTTGTGTTCTTGGCCCTTGACTTTAAATCCTTCTGGTTGCTCCATATATATTTCTTCATTTAATTCACCATTTAAGAATGCAGTCTTGACATCCATTTGATGGATATCTAAGTTGTGCAATACTGCAATCGCAATCAACATCCGAATGGACGTTATTCTTGTTACTGGTGAATAAGTATCGAAGTAGTCAAGTCCTTCTTTTTGTCGATAACCCTTGGCTACTAATCTAGCCTTGTACTTATCGATAGATCCATCGGGTTTTAATTTTCGTTTGAAAATCCACTTACACCCAATTGGTTTACTTCCAGGAGGCAAGTTTACCAATTCCCAAGTATGATTACTTAGTATGGATTCTATTTCGCTATTTATAGCTTCTTTCCACATTTGTACTTCTGGGGTTGACATAGCCTCTTTAAATGTTTGAGGCTCGCTCTCAATAGCATATGCTATGAAATCTGAACCAAAAGATTTTGAGATTCTAGATCTCTGACTTCTTCTTGGTTCAATTTCCGCATTTACAATTGGTTCCTCGGGGCTTTCGTCCCTGAATGCCATCTCGTGTGTTCTTTTCCCAGAAGTCTTATCTGCTTCCCGTTTGTACGGAAAGATATCTTCAAAGAACACAGCATCTCGAGATTCGATAATCATGTTTACATGAATATCAGGTATTTCTGATTTATGAACCAGAAATCTGTAGGCACTGCTATTCAAGGCATAGCCTATGAATACGCAGTCCATAGTTTTTGCTCCCAACTTAGTCTTTTTGGGTAATGGTGCCAGCACCTTTGCAAGGCACCCCCACATTTTGAGGTAATGGTAGGAAGGTGTCCTTCCATGCCATAACTCGAATGGTATTAGACCAAGTTTCTTGTGGGGTATTCTATTTAGAATATGATTTGCAGTTAATAGAGCTTCCCCCCACAAGTTCTGCGGAGCTCCAGAACTTACGAGCATGGAATTAACCATCTCCTTCAAAGTTCTGTTCTTCCGTTCAGCAATTCCATTCTGTTGAGGAGTGTATGGTGCTGTAGTTTGATGTATTATACCAAAACTAGCACATAACTCACTAAAATCATTTGATTCATATTCTCCGCCTCTATCGGATTTTAGAATCTTGATTTTCTTGTTGAGTTGATTCTCAACTTCGGCTTTATATGTTATAAACATATTTATTGCCTCATCCTTACTGTTTAAAAGATACACATAACAGTATCTTGTACAGTCATCGATAAAAGTAATGAAATACTTTTTACCGCCTCTAGTTGGCATAAACTTCAAGTCACATAGATCGCTATGAATTAACCCTAAAGGTTCTGTATTTCGATCTATTGAGTGAAATGAATTTTTAGCCAACTTGGCCTCAACACAAATCTCACACTTGCGAATTTCTTCCAAGTTGAGTTTAGGAATATATCCCAGATTAGACAAGTTTTTCAAAGACTTGTAATTTACATTCCCTAATCTAGCATGCCACAAATTAGGAGACTCAAGCAAATAAACAGAAGATTTTCCTTTATTTATTAGCTTTGGGTACAAATACGCGGACTTTTTATCAACCACTGCAACATTGGCTTTAAAAAGTCCATCAACAAGATAGCCCTTTCCCACATACATCCCTCCCTTAGTAAGTACAAATTTGTCAGATTCAAATACAATTCTAAATCCTTTCTTACTAAGTATTGATCCGGAGATCAAATTCTTGCGGATGTCTGGAACATGAAGGACATCGTTAAGAGTAAGCTCTTTCCCCGATGTCCACTTCAGGATGACCTTTCCCTTTCCTTCAACCTTTGAGGAAGTTGAATTACCCATGAATAGATGTTCATCTTGCTCTAGCCTTTGATATTCTGAGAATAATAATTTCTCCGAGCAGATGTGTCGGGTAGCTCCCGTGTCTACCCACCAATCTTTGTTATTGGTTGTCAGATTCACTTCTGACACCACAGCTGAAAGACTTGGTGATTCATGGTTGGTCATGTTCGCCTGTGGGTGACTCTTCTTATTCTTCTTTAGACGGCTGCGACATTCATTGGCCTTATGCCCTTCTTTGTTGCAGATGTAGCAGGTTCCTTTGAAGCGCATGCTTTTGCCGTCTTGGGCTTTGCCTTTGTACCCCTGGGATGTCTTCTTCCGCTTCAAGCCTTTGGAAGTAGATGCTTTCCCCTTTGAGTCTTCGATCACATTTGCTTTTGCTTCGTAGGAGTTCTTGCTGCTCCTTTTCTCGGACTTGCGGTTGTCCTCCTCTATACGAAGCCTCACAATGAGATCCTCTAACTTTAGCTCCTTTCGCTTGTGCTTCAGGTAGTTCTTGAAGTCTCTCCACGCTGGGGGGAGTTTCTCCACGATGGTTGCAACCTGAAAAGTTTCAGGAAGAATCATACCTTCGGCCTCTATCTCGTGCAAGATAAGTTGGAACTCTTGCACCTGACTGATGACAGTCTTGCTATCCACCATTTTGTACTCCAGAAATCGTCCAACGACGAACTTCTTGGTACCAGCATCTTCAGTCTTGTACTTTTTGTCAAGACTGGCCCATAACTTCTTTGCCGTAGTGATAGGACTGTAGACATTATAAAGAGAGTCATCCAGTCCATTAAGAACATAATTTCGGCAAAGGAAGTCACCTTGTGTCCAAGCATCTACTGCAAGGACTGAGTCCCGATCAGTTCCGGGTTCTGGTGGATCCTCCTGCAGGAATTTGGCCAGATGAAGAGTGGTCAAGTAGAAGAGCATCTTCTGTTGCCACCTCTTGAACTCTGTGCCATTAAACTTTCCTGGCTTCTCCGGCTTCGGGTTAGGAAGTGGAGTAGGCATCAAACCTTGGAGCGGTATGTTTGTTGCCTTGCTTGTACTATCTTGATTTGTCTCAGACATTTTTTCTGCAAGTTCAAGCAGAACAGAAGTAAGAAACCTTAATTGTCTTAAGAATGTTGGAATCCTGCTTAACAAGAATCAATCTGACAACTAATCAAGATCACTGAGATATCAACAATCTAATTGGCCAGGTCGGCAAATATCAGGTGGGAGGTTTTCCGTTCAATAGAACGTTCCTTAATTTAAGAACCACCTTTCAATTTCCTTCCTTGGTTTAAGCACCAATTAGACTGAATCCAAGTCAGTCTCGATATACTGTAAAGTATATCCCCTGTATAAAGGACTTAGTCCACTTATACAGTATCACTTAGACTGAATCTAAGTCAATCTCGATATACTGTAGAGTATATCCCCTGTATAAAGGACTTAATCCACTTATACAGTATTTGAAGTGAGGTACGCTTAGAGCGAATCTCCTTAAGACAATTACGTCCCCCGCACCGATGCTAACGGGATAATGGACGCTGGTCTCCCAAGATACAACACTTCTTCACGGTATTTGGATAGCACTACCAAATCACCGTACGGTCGAACCGTAGTCAACCAGTACCTACACAGGATTAGCAAAGCAGCGGTATAATGACAAATTTCAAATGAATATTTGTCTTACTCTGTTGGAGGAGCACCCACTGTTGAGGACGATGGAAGGTAGAAGAATATCTTTCTTCAGAAGTACCAGATTCAGACAACAATTCTTATAAAAGAATATGTTGAATTTTCTGATTCCTCTTTCAGAACAATTTTGCAGAATCTTCGTTGGAAGTCGCTTCGGAAACCGAGTTACTGATTTCCCACTTCCCTTTTGGAAGTCACTTCACTTCAGAACTCTACTTCCTAATTCAAACCGCAAAACTTAATTTGCTGTTCAGAATTTAGAGAGAGAGAAGAGAAGATTGGTGTTGTAGTTGTCTTGGTGTGTTTCAATTGAGAGTCAGGAGGGCTTTATATAGCCTGCAGGAGGGGCCAAAGGGTTCAAACCCAATGAAAGGTTGCACGCTTTCGACCCAGCAGTCGTGTCTGTTGGCTGCCCAAAAGATGCACCCAACAGTCACAACTGTTGGCAGTCCAACAGTTGGTATTCCAACAGTCTTAGAGCGGGTTGGTTCGGATCCGAATTCCCATACCCGCAGACCCGATTCAAAAAGAACCAGGCCGGGTAGGGAACCCGAACCCGAACCCAGGCCCAGGCGCCGGCGCCGGCGCCGGCGCCGGCCGCTGCCGCCAGCGGCGGCGCGCGCGCGCGCACGTGCGGGCGGGCATAGATCCCTCCCAATCGCGCACGAAAACTCTAAGTACCCAAAGGGCACGCCCTTTGTTCTCAATTTTCTTTATTTATACACCACAAACTTCCATCCCACGGCCAATGTGGGACTAAATGCTTTAAGCTACCTTTAGTCCCGTTTTGGCTTTGAATTAGGCAATCTTTGGACTTGAATATCTCATTCATTCGAAGTCGGAATTGAACATGTGAATATACCACGTTCATCACAAATGGAAGGAGAACACACTCCAACCATCATCCGGTTGGTTTGATCAACGGATCTCGCCATAATTCAACTCGAAGATTCACCTTTATATTCTTCAATTCCAACAATTAGTATGGGACTAAGTGAACTCGTTCTTTCTTACTAAACTTCTTGCATTATAAACGATTCTCATCCTTCTCTTGTTACTGTACTATTGATTTGGCCCTAAGATCACAGTGCCGCTGCTTTAGTTGAAGCTAGCACTTTTACCTGTGGAAGTGCCACTTTAGCTTTTAAGGTGAGCGCATGCGTTTTATTATATAGGATCAAGTAGCATATCCATCTCGATCTCATGAAAATTTTATGTTCCTCCAAGATCAACATATTATATGATCTGAATTTATTTAACAAAGAAACATTTTCTCAAAATGTTTTGTTTTTCTTTTGGCTTCTCAAACTGAAACAAGATTTTAAACAGGTTTGTTCTTGTTTTCCCTGTTTTGGACCCGAATTCAGGATTGCAAATTGAATGGTAGCAAGTTTATTCAGGATAAGAGACTGATTCTTGCTGATGGGTCATTCTGTTTGCTTGTTCACATGAATTTTGCACATAAGGAGAATGCCTATAACTCCATCCACAAATGAAAGAAGTAGAGGCATACTTGAAATTTATTTCTTTCCTCTTCCTAGGATATAGTAGAAGTTCGAAAACAGGTAAGGGCATCAGGCTGGTGAAAAAATTGAGGAATCTTAGACCCAAAAGACACACATGTGCATGTACGAGCACTTGTATATGTGTGTAGAATGCAACATCAAATGAACAGTTGATGTTTCTTGTCTTTTAACTGAATCTCCAACATGGAAGCCCCTTGTAACTGTAGAGTAAATCTCCCCTGGTTCATTATTTGCTGGCCAAGTTTACCTCCAGGCTTGTATCCATGATCCATTTATTTCTTATATGCTTAATTCTTTTCTGTAGATTGTGGGAAACGGGATCCTGATATCACCGAAGACATGGAGAAGAACTTCACTGACCTTCTCTCCGAGGAAGTGAATCTCAGAGAAGCAGAGGCAATGAATGCTCAGCGACAAGCTGACATAACACTACTCGAGGCCAAGAAGTTGGCATCCCAGTACCAAAAAGAGGCTGACAAGTGCAGCTCAGGAATGGACACCTGTGAAGAAGCAAGGGAAAGAGCCGAAGCTGCACTTAGAGAACAAAAGAAACAAACTTCAGTGTGGGAGGCGAGGGCAAAACAGCGCGGATGGAAGCCCAGGAGTGGTAAATCTCAGTCTTGAGAAGCCTTATTTTCTCTCAAGGTTCTTGCTCAGAGTTCTCTGTGAGGTTGATTGGTGGGAACCAGATCTTTCGAAATCTTTCAGCTTGATTGAGCTACTGGTCACCTTGGCTTCACAATTGAATCACAATGCCCTACTGAAGCCATGAGAATTTGTTTATATATCTGATTCTCCTGAGAAGAATTGAAGGCCAATTAATTTGGAAGAGAATTGAAGAGATTATTGTATGTTTATGTATACTGAAACAGAAAATTCGGCAAAAAGAGCCGTTGTGTTATTAGACCATAATGTTCAGTGTATTTTATCATGTATGAAAATTATAATTTGATCTGATATTTATCGATATCTTTGATAAATATACATGTGACATCAATTTGAGCTGATACCAAAATGAGACTGGATTATTTTTTATTCCTACATGTAAGTAGTTATGTACTAATTGCAATGAAGTGGGGGAAATTTCTTTTTTTTTTTTTTTTTGGGGAAAATTTATGGTAGATATTGCAGGGAAAAAAAAATAACGTAAATGGAATCACTAAAGATTTTGCTGACTTTGAACAGAAAGCAGATCATAGATGTCCTTTTTAATTAAATAAATAAACAAAGTCTAAAAGCAACCTACGTGCTGCTCTTCTTCTGCTTTTCCTTGTTTTCATATTTTAGAAATAAATCGTAGTTTAATTACAAGCGAGATTTAAATCAGATCTCCACGAGTACATAAAATGAATGACAGTTAACAAAGTAGTTGAAAGAAAAATTGTTACATATTATTTTATTATAAATAAAATTTAATAGATGAGGAATTTTATGTATATAGCCTGAGTACAGAAGTTCAAAGGAGACACTAGATCTTTTTTTTTTCCCGTTGCATTATGACATACTGGCTGGTGAAGGGTATTTTGTGCAATAAATTGAACTCGAGGGTTTAATATGAAAAAGTGTATAAGAGTAATGTATGATATGTAAATAAGAGAGAACCGAGCGATTCAAGTACAAAGAATCCTGTTCCCTCTTGAACCCAAATTTAAATTTCAAAGCAGTAAGAAAACCCCGAAATCAAGAGATCTCTCCTCCTCGTCTCAACCCTAGAGAGACGAAAACAAGAGTTTTTACAACCCTAATTCTACTCAGATCGCTGGAACTGGGGGCGCGATCTCTTTTAAGATTCGAAATTGATTCAAACTCGTCCTATCGAGATAGAATTAGGGTTTCTTCTCGAGGTTTTCAAGCGAGATGGGGTGTTTCTTCACTTGTTTCCGCGTCAAAATTGCGAGCGGCAGAAGACTCATCTGGTCTCGAAATCGATTGCTTCTAAGAACAGAGTGAGTGAAATCCTAGCTCGAAAAATTTCCAAATTTTCCCTTTTAAAGTGGCAGTTGATGACGATTTTTTTGTTTGATTTGGTCAGGATCTTTTGGTGACAAAGAATCAGCTCGCTTCTGTGTTTCAGTGTGAAGGTAAATCCCTAATTTTAGGGGGAAATAATATATCTTTCCAATTTGTGTGGTGATTAGGCTGTACTTAGCATTTTTTCTCCAAAAACCTGCCGTTCTTGAAAATTTCCAACTTTGATTTAACTTTTTAGCTTGAAAGCTTTTTGGAGGTTCAGATGTGGGACTCACAAAAGGTGTTTTCATCTATTTCAATATACCAGTAAATTTATTTTAAGAAAAAGAGAACTAGTGGAATTTCATGTGACGCTATCTTTTACTTTTTTTGCCAGTAATATGTGATGACTGATGAGATTTGCTTATTTATTTACTCTTTTCATGTTAATTTGTAGAAAAAGGCTCACCAAGTGAACGGGTGAGACATCTTAGTTTACAACAGAACTTTGATAAAGAGAGTTCTGATGAGGAACTTAAGGACGAGGTGTGTATTTTATCATAAATAAATTGCATTTGTCATGTTATCTTTTGGTGCCAGTTTCATTTGGTGTTATATCACATTCTATTACATTTCTTTGTAGTTGTGATATATGCATTGTTGAAATGGGTTCGCTTGCTTGTATAACTCATAATTCATCCCAGACTGTTATGGTGGTTTTGTAGTTCATTTTTATTAAATCTAGTGAGATACCTAATTTATGGCATGCCTCGTCTAGAATTAGGATCGTGCTATATTGATACGTATGTCTTGATTTCAACATACTCCAGACTATGTATGCTATTTGCATGTATGTTGTTTGCTATACTATTTATATGATAACTAAAGCATTATCATGTGTTTTGCTTCCAAATTTTCTTTTATTGGTGACAACTGACAACACTGAAAAGATACCTAAATTGAGTTCTTCTTCAGTCAATATGCTTGATATTAGAAATGGTTTTTGCTAATTGTGCATTATAATGCATCATAGCTTAAACTTTCTGATGTATTTGTTTCTTCCAATCTTATTGGCCACATCGCAGTATGTTTACAAAATGTTGTTCCTTTCCGTTATTTGTCTCTAGATACATGTATGCCCTATCATGTTGAATTTGGGTATACTTTAATATTGTAGTTTGCATGTCTATTTTTTTTTGTCCTGGTGAAGAAGAAACACAGTAGTCTATGTAAGGGGGATGATAATGTTGATTCCAAGCATATATGGGAGTTGGTGGGTGCCATAATTACATGAGGGAGAAGAGAAAGCAAATGTCAACTAGTGACTGTCTTTATCTCCAAGCATTATATGACATAGCTTTTAATGGCTTCTCATAACCACAACATACTCATATTGTACCAATAATGAAACTCAAAATTGCATCTAAAACAGACAGAACTAGTGGATGTTGTCTCCATTCTCTTCTGTCTTGATACTGAGACACACTATTAGTAGAGTACACGTTAGACAACAATAACATACCTCATTCATAGAATCATAGTTAGATCCAATTGCTTACAATTAGTATCCCAAGTTAACAAACCAGTGAATAATCATCAGTCATATCATTTTGTCAAATATCATCACATTACCTTAGGGGCACAATCGTTACTTGATGTATAATGATTAGATGTAATTTGTGGTGTTAACCACTCCATGCAAGAGATATCCAGTCTTCTGGATTACTTCAGTGACTAGAGGAGTAGCCCCTGTATTTGCATAGACGTCATCTACATGATAGTAGCGAATGCAATGATTTAATATCATATCATGATTTCTTTGGGTGACCGTCTCACTAATGTGGAAACTGGTTGTGTCTTCTTACAACAACACACCGAACATGCTGATTAACCATTGCAGCTTGATTAGAGAGCATCTTAATTTAATGACCCAGATATCTATGCCCACTTCCTATTTGTAGTTGATTGATTGATGAGGTCCATCAAGTCTTAACTCCAAGCTATGAATCATGGATACTTCAGTGGAGGAGAAATACCAATGTAAGAGACATATCAAATGCTACATCTGTAGATACATGTTACATATTTGTTATGGTTAACCATATATGTATCTATATTTTATACCCTAAGTTCAAACCTTGCCATTTGCAAGCTAAAATATGTTCATTTATGCCTATTTAATCTATCTTTGCAAGCAAATCATGTTTGTGCAGGACTTTCCACGTGGCCCAAAGATTCAGGGAGAATATGAAGTGTTTTAAGTTTGCTTGATATACATTATTAACCCACAACGATTCAGTTAAGCTTTTGGACAAAGTAGTTGTTTAATAGTATCAAATATGTATGTGAGATGTATCAGATTTGTGTTTTGGATAAAATAAAATTGATATTTTAATGATGGGGTTCACAATTTAATATGGTTTGATATGAACTTTGTTCCAAGTAAATAAAAAAATTATTTGAAAGATGAACTTGCAGGATAGTTAGATTCCAATATTGATGTTATTTGTAGAATATATAAGTGCCGGTACTTCTAGTTATTAGTTCATACATGTAGCTTTGCCATGTGCTGTATTTTGTAGTCAAATCAAATTTTCTATAAGTATAAAATAATGTTCTCTAAATAAAATCTATTACTTGATGGCTTGTCCAGCCTTACCGTATCCTACTTTCTGTGGGTATTTCATCCTTTAACATGCCTCTTAATCAACTCTTCTGGAGGTAGCTCTTTTGGGGTTTTTTTTTTCCCTCCCTAATATACCTGTAACATTGTTCTACGATATATATGCAATATGCCTGCGATGTGTATTTCATGTTCTACGATATATATGCAATATGCCTGCGATGTGTATTTCATGTTGCTGCATTATCTTGGCGTAAATTAGTAGTTTCTTGAAATAAAACTGTCTTCTTTTAGAGGAGCTTGAAAGGGGTTATTTCATTCAAAGACAAACACAATGCCCTCAACAAAATATCATTTTCTTTTCATTGAAAGGTCAAGTTCCTGAAGTCTTGTGGAGCGCTGCTAGAAACACCTATAGAAATTCGAAAAATATCAGAGAAGACAAATGTCCAAACGCCGGGAATTGATCATGTGCCTCCAAATTTTCACTCCAGGCTTCCTGACACATCCTGTAGAAAACTTCACTGGGATGAGCAACCCAAGCAATTCTCCTACACTGCCACAGAAGACCATGAAAATTCAGTTCTGCCAGAAAGTAAACCTGGAAGGTAAAACTTCATGATTCTCATCCATTCTGTTCCTCTAAATTAGTGTATGATCTGTTGTATGTACAGATATATCAGCAACACTTTTATGATCATTACTGGTCTTCCAAAAATGAAATCTATGATTTACTACTTGCATTGGAACGATACTTAAGCACTCCAAAATCTGTAAAATTCTGGAACTGAAAATGCTAGGGTACTACTTCCCATCATCACATTTCACGTTTTGAAATCAACACCATTTTTTCAATTTCTGCGCCACAGTCCATGGTTCCATGGCAAACTACCAGTAATAATAGAACAATGAGTTATAAATTTTAGAATAAAGACAAATATTCAAAAATCATGCTCTGAACATAACAGTAACTTGTCCATTAGTGACTCTTCTGTTTGAAATGAATTGAAGGATTAAACCATTCTCTCATTTACCTTATGTAGTTGTTGCTCTGAGGAGCATAGGGGGCAGAGGAAGATTGTGCGGTTTGATGAAGGGGTTGAACATATATCTGGAAATGAATTAGTGGGCTCCCATAACCTGAATATCTCTCCTCAAACTAAGAACCAGATCCAACAACTTGGCTCCGATGATTCACCCTATCCTACTCCAGTAAGTTTGAGTGAGGACATGAATACTCCAGGAACTATTTATACACCAAAGTCAACTGGAAACAATGGTAGGATCCGAAGCCAGTATGTCTTTCCTGTTCTAAATCATGTACAGAATTTATCTCAGTGGAAGACACCGGGAGAAAGAGCTATGCTTAGTCAATCAAGTGATCAGTTCGAGCAAGGGACGGGCAGTTCTACTGAAGATGGAGATAGGTCCGAGCAGACTTCACCAGCTCTGTTGTCCACAGACTTATCTCTGCATAACGAGAGAGGCCAAGACCAGCATACAGTTTTCAAGCAGGAAGCAGATTTCAATCAAGAAACTCCCAAGCTTGTTGTTTCAAGTTTGTCACAGTGGCTGAAACCACCCGTTCCAATTGAAGAGAGATGGAAGACCAAGAACATTACAAGATCACCTTCTGATAAGAGTTCTGATGCTGAAAGACCCATCATCGGAATGGTCGCAGCACACTGGAATGAAAACGAGACTTCTCACATCTCGCCAAAGTGGTTTGATGGAAATGGAATCCCAAATTCGACGAACAAGTACAAGGAGGTGCACTTTTTTCTTTGCTTTATATTTTTCTCAGCTTACAGTGCTGTGAAGATTCATTAATCCTATCAACAGGACCAGAAGGTCAGTTGGCATGCAACACCATTTGAAGAGAGGCTTGAGAAAGCTTTATCAGATGAAAAGCTTTTTCCTCGAAGGTTTGCTACTATTATGAATGTTTTACTGACCTGTATTTATTTTAGTTCTGATATCCATTTCTTGGAAAATCCATTTCTTGGAAAATTCATGAATTATTTGGGAGTTATTTCCTAAATCAATGAGTTTATTTGGACTCTCTTGATAGTAACTAATCAAATTATTTCATCAGTTTTTATGAGCTAGCCAATGAAACTAGGTTTTGCCTGATGAAAATATTTGCTGTTGTCACTGGCTTTTTCTGCACCACCATATAAAAATAGCAATAGTTATGTCTACTATTCATGTGTTTATTCAAATTTTCTGAATCCTTAGCCATGTAGCTCTCAAGTTCCCTTGTTCTGCCCTCTAGAACTTGCCAGATTGTTCTCCATCTATCTTTTGTTTCTCTTTATTTATTTACTTATTTTGTTCATCATGCATTTACATTGCCTGGATTTGAATGCTGAGTTTATTCTCTTATTCCAGGGAGCTTACTGGAAGAGCAGTCAATTTAGATGATGAAGGTGAAGAGAGCGGCGACACGGCAGCATCCTAGGCTCAAAGAGTCGTATATCATTACCTGGATTTCATTCTGCATGGTGAGTAGAGGGCATTCGATTTGATACGCCTCTTTCAGCGAAGCTTCAATGCTATTTGATCCGTATGTTCCTCATCAACTTTCTTGTGTAGTACTGTCGAAGAAGGGGAAAAAAAAAAAAAAAAAAAAATTAAATCCTAGGAACTGCTACTGCTCCCTTGTTGGGTTGCAGCTGCTTCATTTTGTACATAGAATCTCAACAGCGATAAATGCCCTGTTTCTGCAGTCTTCATTGAACATTGAACAAGCATATCTGCTGCTCAGAATGTATTATGAGCTTGCTGCTTGCATCTGCACATAATATAGCTACAGTCCTGTTTTGTATTTCTAATTTCAGTCACTTTCCAAACTAAGCTAACATTAGCAGCATAGCTGCAGGAAATTGTATCATGTGCTTAGGATGTAGCGTTGAGGGCGTCCAAGATACAATGCAGATATCTCACATGAAACACGGTGCATGAATTGAAGGTACCTCTTTCTTCATCTTTTTCTTCTTTTTTTCCCTTTGGGAAGAAAAAGGACATCGCTGAACGATAATTGTAGCGATTCAAGGGTGAAAAGAAAACTGGCTAAATGAACTCAATCACTGAACAAAGCAACAACGAAAGCTCTTGAAAAAGGTCTCCCACATGCTCTCTTCATTCATGGCTGAGAAGTTCTACAGATATGATACATGGAAGGAGACTCTTTTCAATTCCTTGTTAGATACTATTTATAAATCAGTCAGGGGTTGGTTATTTAGACCCAGTCACAAATTTACAACAAATTTAGGACAATAGAACTACTTGAATCTCATTATTATTCTTAATAGAAAAATGAAAGCTTACCCATGAGGAATTATCTTTGTTTGTCGAAAAGCTTCTCAATGAAAAAACAGCATGCCACCAAGTTCTTCAGCTTCGTCCAAGTGATTCCCATATTGTTGCAAAACTAATAATCATATATCAAGAAAAGTAAAATTAGTGTAAAGCATAAATGTTCAACATGCATGCCTATATTATACACTAGAAATAGTTAATTCAGTTAAAAGTTCCAGTTGACAAACACCTTAATAATTGTTCCACAAAATATTACAGTCTCTAAAAATATGTTCTGGTTGCTAATAAAAGGATTTGTGTGCATTAAGTGCACAAGATGGGAAAATTTCTAATGGAATTTTTTTTATTTGGATATATGTTAAGATACTTCAAAATTATGTAGTTATTTATACTGATCTGAGCTTTCTTCTTTCTAAATGAATTATTTTTCATAATCGCAAAACACAATATTCATATCAAAGAAGAAAATTGGGAATGATTTAAACAAAAAAGCATACCTGAGTTTAAAATTTGGGGTTTATAAATAGAAAATAGAATAAAGTGATATACATGCATACACACATGCACAAATACATACATTTAATCATATAACAAGCATAAACAAAAACCAAAATCAATGATAGAGTTATTTGGGAACATTTATAAAATACAGCCAGTTTATGCATAGCATGGAGTCGTAAATCTATTTTGTTGCTTGCAATACCCATGGCCTTAAACAAAGATCTTTCTTTTAGGGCCCAAAAGCAAATTACTATTCACATAGATTAGAAATTTCTTCATATTCTTCCTATCTTTGAAATAAATCAATGAATATATATATATATATATATATATATATATATATATATATATATATATATAAAGGTAGAAAGAAACAGAGATTAGGGTTTGTGTATCAAGCATACCTTTGAAAAGGAGAGAAAACTAAGAAATAGACGCATTGACAATGTATTATACAGGTTTTAAGAAAAAGAAAAAGAAAAAGAAAAAGAAATCCAACAAAATCAACAACCAATAGTGGCAAAATTTTTGAAAACTTCTATTGCAAATGTGCAAGATATGAGGAACCGTCTAGCATCACATATAATCGGGATAACCATCTACGGAAAGGATTGACAAGACAAGAAAAGAGAAGTCAAAATAAAACAAATGATGATCTTATTGATTCTCAAAGATGAATGAATACTTTGAAGATTTGTAACTTTTTTTATTTACGAACGATAAAATATTTGAAAACTTATAATTTCTAAGCGTGAATGATAATTTTAATTTTTTTTAATTTATACTTCAATTGTATTTGTATCTATTTATTTGGATCACTGTTAAAAAAGTTTACATTTGTCACAATTTGTAGCAATTTTGTTAAATTTTTTTTTATAATTTATTGTAAAGAATCAATTTTTATAATTTTAAACTTAAGAAATTTTTAAAATTATTTTACATTTTTTAGAATATCGAAGAATTTTTAAAATTTTAAGATTGTTTATTAAAAATCCGAGCCGACACAGGTCGTGTTCGGCACGGGCCCAACCCGATGGGTCACTGGCCGGATCCGAGTTCTCTAAGTGTTTGGTTGCAAGGAAGTGAGCGGAAGTAAGGAAATGGGGAAATATAATTGCTCATTTCCCTATCTATCCAAACACGGGAAAAGGAAAATAAGAAAACCTTTTTTTCTTTTCTCTTTCTCTTCATTTCATCAGTTCCAGACTGTTATAGTTAATTTTGTGGTCATGTAAACCTCATTTGTAACAAGTTTAAGTACAAAACAGTTAATTTTTTGATCATGTAAATCTCACTTGTATTTTAATTATAGTTCATTTTTTATTTTTCTTAATTAATTTTTATTTTAATATTATTTTACAGTCAACTTAGTGGTCAACTTTTCCACTTCCACTCGCACATTACCATCCAAACACCGAAAAAGACATAACATTTTTCAAATCACACTTCCTAATAACAACCAAACACCGAAAAACTTACTAACCAATTCTCAAGTTTCAAAGGAAGCTAATATCACTTCCTCACTTCTCACTTCTTCACCCCTTAACCAAACAGGTCCTAAATGAAACTCTAACCCGGGCTAGGCCGCCTGCATTTTTGCAGGCAAGACGGACCTGGCCTGATCTTTGACCCATCGTGCTCATGCTCGGGCCGCGTCACGCCCAACCTGTTTGACATCCCTAGCTGGAAGTTGAAAGTGTGAATAAATAAATCAGTTATATTTGTACTTTCACACATGTCATGTCTGGGGAACAAGTTAGTTAGAGTACTATTCATGTGTTTCATAGTGTCATGTCTGCTGTTAATAAATCAAGCAGTATTCCCCTCTGAGGAGCCTTAAAGCCACGTACGATGAGTAGATAGTAGTTCTCACATGTCTCCAATAATTTGTATTTCTTGTGGGCACCTAAATAGTCTTCAGAGAGGTGGTCACCCTGAAATTATTTATAATAAATCGCAATATTATTTTTTCTGACAATAGATCTACCCTATTTCTAGCGGGATTTGAAACCGAGATCTTTTAGCACTCATGATTTGAATCTTAATTTACACCGTGTGACTCACTTAAATATATCATGTCGTTGATTCTTATTCTATAAAAATTTTTCGCTAGATATATGACCGCAATTCTAAATCGTAAATCGTAATTTTTATTTGGATACAGATGATGGAGTTATCTCAAACTCTATTTTTTTCGCCACATTTTGAAATTAAGAAAAATCTAATCTAATAGGATTTATCCTAACTTTAATCAAGCCTAATTTTTCAAGTTTCATAATTATAACTTGTTAAAGAATAATATTAGAAGTAGATATTTTCTTATCATGTAAGTGTAAAGCTTATATATTTTGAATATTACCTCATTAATAATACATAATTTAATTTATTTAACTGATTTAACATAATATCAGAGTCTATTAATTTATTTTTTTTTCTTTGCTGATCATCTCCGTTCTCAAGACAGTGCTAGTCACTGCTCAAGTGGCGCGTGTGCTTAATGCCTGTCCACTTTCTGATAATACCTCTCTGTCACTAGTTCAAAGTCCAACAACAACAGCACTAACTATTCTGGGGTGTACTTGGGCTCTCCGAAAAAATTTTGCATGCGAAGAATTCATCCATGTGATTTAATTTAGGGCATACAAAGAATTCCATGTTTGTATGCATGCAAAATATTATATCCACTTGTACATTCTAAAGAGACTTACAAACTAGAGTCCATCTTGCAACATGTGAAAAAAATTTATATTAAACTTCTGTCATGATTAGAATTCATCTTCTTCTCCTTCTTCAAAAGGATACTCTCAATCATTCGACATCTCAGTCTCTGTGTTTCACACTCTCTCAAACTCTCGATATTTCATCCAATTTGAACTTGTGGGAGGGTGTTCAAGATTTTACAAGCGATATTCATCAATCTCTGAAAAGCATTATGAGATCAACATCAACTCTCATACAGTAGATAATTTTTAGATTTTTTTATTTACTTTTTCTTTTTATTCAAACTTGTAATTTTTCTTCTGCGCTGCGTTTGCGAGGACTGTTAAAAGAGTAATATTAAGAGTAAAATTATATAATACTAATTGTATAAAAACAGAATTTTTTTATCATATAATTATGGTGCTTATATATTTTGCACATTACCCTCATCGATAATATGCAATTTTGTTTATTCAACTGATTTAACATAGTTTAACAAACCGAGTTACTTTTTCTGACTTAAAAAATAATGTAAACAGGCCTTCAGACAACTTGTTATTAAATAGGCATACAGCGGGTTTCAAAGCTTCCCAAAACCTGTAATTTTTGGGTCGGTCGGGTCGGGTCGGGTTGAACAGATTTTTTATTTTCTTCGTAACCCCCTACAAAGGGCCTGCTGCCACAGCTGTTTGCTGAGTACTGCCGTTTTTTCCTGAAAATTTTTTTGTTCACTGCATTTTCGTCACCGTGCCACTCTGAGCCGTTGGATTCAGTGGGCTCCAAGTGAGACTCAGTGATTTATCTGACTGAACGGCTCTCAGACCATGATAACAGTAGTGACCACGTAAAATGGTGAGCAAGATGGGACTATTTTTTTCCTCCCCTTTATCTTTTATGGATCCCCTCTTAACTCCAAAAAAAGCCCAGAACTGTACATCAAACAAAGCTAGAAATCGCTAAAATCAGAGAACCACGAAAAAACAGAAGGTACATTCTTTCCCTTCAATCTCTCTCTGTGTCAGATCTGGGCCCCCCTTGTTTTTTTGTTGCCTTGATTGTCACTTCACAATTGTCCTCTCTTTCCATCTTTGCCTCACTTGATTGACTGCAGAAAATTTCCCAGTGTCAGGGCTCTCTGGATTCATGTCTCATGTTCAGGTTGTTTCTTTTTCCTCCTTGTTAATTAATCATCTGGGTTGTTTTGTTTAAGATTAAGATCATGTGTTTATTGCAAATTGCAATCTCTGTGATGGGTTTTTGTTTGATTTTGCCTGTTGAGTTTGATGTAATTTTGCCCCTGTTTTGCTTTTTTGCCTTTCTCTGTGCGAAAGAAGATGATGGTTCACGTGTTGCCAACTGTTTTCATCTTGTCATTTTCTTCTCTCTCTGAGAGGGAGTCATCAGTGAGTTTTGGCTCAGCAAACAAAATTGCAGAGTGCTTGCAGAGCTCTGACAACAAGCAGCAAAGTACAATTTTTTTTCATTCTCTTTCTCTTCATCCCCCAAATTGTGTCTCAGATGCATGCGCCACTTTCCACCTTCATTTCTTTCCCTTAATTGGTATGCAAAATTTCCAATTAAATTGGGTTTGCATGAGGTGTGTTCTTTGTGGTGTTAATAGTTCTCTCATGATTAGTTTTTGTTTCAAGGATTAAGGTTGTTTATTTAAGGGGTCTTTTTTTAGTAGAAAAATGGGAATTCTTTTTTGTTATTTTCTCTTTCTGTCTGTTGGTTGGGGTTTACTCTTGGATTGTCTTTATGGGTTCCTTGGTTTCTGTGGATTGGAATGGTGAATATGTTCTTAGTTTCTATTAGGTTGGAGTGAATCAATGGTTTTTTTTTGGTATATCAGAATACTATTTTATTTTTTGATGAGCTTGGATTGTCCATGTGGAAATGGGAATTTTCCCCCTTTTTCTTTTCTTTTATTTAGGGGATGGAAACCTATTTTTTTGGAATATTTCATCTTGAATGGGGCTTTGTTGGGTTATTGAAGAAAATTGTTTCAGGAGAGTCTTATGATGGAGCTTTCTTAATGGTATTCATATGTTCAACATTCCATGTGGGGATTGAAATGGTGGGTTTTAGGTCTAGATTTGATCTGTGCATGTCTAGGACATGAGACTTTTGGATCTTAAGTCCATTTTAGAAATTTATTTTCAGATTCTTTTTCTTCTTTTCTGAGATGGGCCTTTACTGACAGTCTCTCTTTTTGGATAGTTGCAAGGAGATGAAATGACTTTTAGAGGTTGTCAAGGTACTGGTTGAAGGTTGTTATGTCTTTTGATGGTAAACCTTATTATATTTTTACCAAAATTATGTTCATTTGCACTTCTTTTCTCAGTGCAGTGATGTTAAAAACAGTTGATTTTTCTTTTGTTTGTGCATTGTTTGGTTTGGATCCTATTATTGTCATGGGTCTGTTACATTCTTCAGATTTGTTAGTTGGGTTGATGGGTTCTGCTCGTTTTCATTTTCTTTTTGTGATTGTCTAAACATTCCATTTTGGAAATTTACTCAAGCAAAATGAGTTTCTTCTTGATTTCTTTAGGACTAGTTTCATGAAATCCTGAGCAATGACTCCCCATATCCATCAGTTTCATTAATTTGGATAAGATGATCCTAAAAGCAGTGATGCTATGATTTTTTTTAGAAAAGAAATGCTATGATTTTATTAGGATTTTTGATATTGATATTATCACATGATGATCACTTGCTTACAAGATTATATATATATTATATTTTTATATATTTAGTTCTGTTCTAAATGATTTTCTCTTGTTTGTTATATTACTTTTGTCTCATGACAAGTTCTTGAAAACTAAATGGTTTTTTTTTTATGGGCAGTTCATATGGGATTGCTTATAAATATGTTCACTGTTTATGTAATCTTTGATTGGGATGTCAGAATACTTGACATCACATTTCAATTTTAGGCAAGTAGAGAGTGATGGTTGAATTTTAATTTATCCAAATTACATTCCTGATAAATTTTTCGCTTGATAGTTGCAGGGCATAAGAATTCTTGGACTCTTCAGCTCATTCTACTTGAGAGAAGAACTCTTTGATGCTTGAAGAAATACCAATGACTCTGAAGAGGGCGATGAGTGAGTGAGCATTAAGATTCCAATGGATTTCTTGAACTGTAAGCTCCTCAAGCCTACAATCTGCCATATGAACTCAACCATCTTCAAATGCTGCCTCCTAGTACTCGTCATGCTTGCAATCCGAACCCTAATGCTCTCTCCTATCCCCAATAATTTATCCTGGTTCACCCCTTACCGGCCTCCCAGTATTTCCCACCGTTCAGTTAGAATCGACAAGTTCTTGGAGGTTCCTCAAATCATATGGGGTCTAAACAATCAAAAGATAGCCTTTGCTCGAGCTTGCTTGACCGCCAGATTCTTGAACCGGACTCTTCTGATGCCCAGCTTGACAGCCAACTTGGTGTACAAAGAAATAAACTTGTCTCAACCGATTCCATTTGACAAAGTATTCAACTTTGAGAAGTTCAACTCCAAGTGCAAAGGGTTTGTTCAGTTGGGCCGTTATTCTGATCTTTCAGACCGCGCCAATCCAATCGAGCTCCAGAAGGGAAGTGGAAGGAAGTGGACTAAGGAAAGAGACTTGAGTCAGTTGCAACAGTTTAAAGAAGGCTCGGCTGACAAGTTTGAGGTCATTAGGATCGTAGGGAAGAATCCGTTCCTCTGGCATGATCATTGGCCAGTTAAAGACTATGCAAAGGTTTTCAGTGTGTGGCTTTGGTCGATGAGATCGAAGAAGAGGCAACGAAAGTTATTTCAAAGATCAGAGGAGGAAAGAGTGCGCCTTATGTTGCCGTTCACATGAGGATAGAGATAGATTGATGATTCATTGCAAGAAAGTGGAGCAGAGGTTTAATGTATCACAAATTTGCAGCAGCAAAGAGGAAATAAGGGATCGGGTGGCTAGAATCGGTAGCGGCCTGCCAGAGCCTGTGGCGTTTATCTTGCTGTTGCTGACAGTCTTTTAGAAGACGATTCGATACTTAGTGGTTGGAAGGAAGGTTTGGTTCCATTCGAGAAGAAGAAGCTGGGAGTCTGGGACGTTTACCAGAAATACCCGTACATCATTCAGGCTGCAATGGACTTTGAGGTGTGTCTGAGGGCCGACGTGTTTGTGGGCAACAGTTACTCTACGTTCTCGAGCCTAGTGGTGCTTCAGAGGACACAACATTGGATTCAGACCGGCAGTGGAAGCTCGTGTGGAGCGAATTTGAGCTTTGCTTCATATGCTTACAATATCTTGGGCGGAAATGGTGGTGCTCAGAGATGGATGGCGGATATGTCAGCGTCGAGTCTTAAAAGTATCAGTTACGGGACTGGTAACATCTCTTGCGAAATTGGGAAAACGAGTTTGAGCATGTGAAATGTGATGTTTCAACGACATTTGTTCACTACTCGAAGAGGACATTCGAGAAGGTTCTTGATATCTTTGATCTTAGGCTGTGCAAAATTTTGAAATTATACAAAGTTGCTACAGTTGTTCAAAAAATTGTGAATACCAATAGTAGAACATAGAATGTATACTGCACGTAAGTCTATTTTTGATTTTAGCTGTACAAAACAAAAATTCAATGCCAAAGCTATACTTGTCTGTTCTTTGATTCTTTGAGACTCAGTTCACTTTCTTTTCTTTCATGTCAATGGAACTGATGACTCTGAGAGGAGTTTTTCTTTTTTTTTGAGTTGAGAAATTTCTATCTCAAGATAATTTCGCATTTTGCGTTAGGATTTTGTTGTCTATGATGTGAGGGTGGTGAAAATTTAACTCCAATTACTCTATCAAGGTGATTCATGTGTGGGCTGAAAAAAGACCAGAAATTAAAAAAAAAAAAAATCGAAACCTTGAATTTGTGATTTCTCACCATCCAACTCCGCAAGCTGGGCCTCAGCAGTCTCGCCAACTTCTCTTGTTTCCATATATTCTTCCAATTATAGTGCTCTTCATAACTCAACTACCAAATTCCTCCAGTTATAATTACAGTAGTTTTTTCATTAATTTAACCTGTTATATTTAAAATTTCAAACTGTGTTCCAGGCAGCAAGTTTCTTTCTCTAACCGTAAATAAAATAATTGAGGGAAGGGGGGGGGGGGGGGGGGGGGGGGGGGAACCTGGGGGGGAATGGGTTAACCTAAAACAGAATGCCTTTCTCTACATGGCATTCATAGATACAGTAGGGACACAGTTGAAGCAAGCACTGAGCCCATATTCATGCTTTTTTCTTATCTGAAGTGTATTTAACCCTCTATTTGAAAAAACACCAGATAAGAATAAAAACTAAGCAAAAAAGGTACATTTAATACTCGCTCTCATTAGAAAAACCCAAATAGCATACACAACACACACATTATATCAACTTCGCACTTTTGGGCTCAATTTCTTTTTCATCGACACATCCAGTTGGCACAATGCATCACAGTAATGAAGACATCATTTCGTAACAACTCAAAACATATGATGCTCTCAATCTGCAAATCTCTCTCATCTTCTCTCTTTTCAAATTACAGATTCTAGTGCAACTAGGGCAAAAACATCTAAATTCTAAAAAAAATAATATAATAAAAAGGCAGTAAATTTGGATAGCAACCACTAACCATGGCCTTAAAGCACCTTATTTATCAAAAATAACAGTAACACAGCATTATGTTTTTTTTTTCCCCCTCTTCATTGGATATAATCCTCATGGTAATTATCGCTAATAACTGAGACAAACCTCTCAAGCCAAGGGAGCTGGTTAAGGTCCTTTATGGCATCAAGGTACGATGAGTCTGAGCACCGGGTGGAGACTGACACTGGTTGAGGTGGTGGTCATCGTTGAGGCCAAAACCTCCAGCAAGGAACCTTTGGATTAGAGCCAGTTGGGCTCGTTCTTGCTCAGAGTAACCATCAGTGATAGATGGCAGGGGATCAAAAGGCTCCCATCTCCATTGGTCTGCTTCATGATTCGAAGGCGTGGAGGGTTCGGAGTTGTCATCCTCGTCTCTATCATCCCAAAATGCGCATTGGCAAGTTTGAGTACCGTCATGGTATCCCGCACCACAGGAATAGCAGAACTCATGCCCGCACCTGAACACACAGGAGATGGGGGACAGAGAGAGTGTTATTGCCATCTTAGTCTAAGAAATTATCTAGAGTTCATATTGTATATCCATATCAGTCATTCATATAGCTTTACTAAAATCTATGATATGAAATCAAATCTTTTTTTTTTTTTTTCTTAAAAGAAATTTCTTTCGCTATCTGATCTCAAGTATGGACAAAAGAAATAATCAGGAAGAGGGGGGGGGGGGGTGTGGGGAACATGGTCAGTCCAATGTATCAACTATGGCAAACTGACAAGATCAACTAAGCTCACAAGATGGATGCAATGAGAAATGGCCGGCAAAACAGAAATGTTCAAGTTTTCTATCAAATCCAATATGCAAAATTGTAGGTCTTGCAACATCTGACAACAAGACAGATGTGTTACATGCACACAGTCTAATGAGCAGGTATCACAATGGTATACTTCATCAGTAGGCCTATGATTCAGCCAATTAGCTTGCGTAGTACAGTTATACCTCAATACGAGACGAGAGCTTAAATATTATAATATTTGGCCTACTGCAAACTTAGCTTTGCTAGGTCAGGCCTTATTGCTGGCTTTATTTGGAACTTTCCCATGCTTATCATGTTGAAACCTATTCCAACTTCAAAACTACCATCAATTTATATATGTCAGATCTTCCTCCCACTTCTGAATTATTCTTTCCGCGAAAATTTGTTCCAAATGTCTTACGGGTGGCTTTAGTTTGCTCAGGGCCACTTCCTCAGTTCCTCCTATTAATACCTTGGGATATCTGACTCCTCCAACTCCACTTCTTTACTCTATTTGGGTTTCATCTTGGTCCTCAACCAGAAGTTTCGACCCTGCATTTTTCAAGGGCATAGTTTGCTTCTGTTTTAATTTCATCTTAGCAATAAACAAATAGCAAGGAAAACTGCTAGTGTCCTTCTTCTTCTTCATCCTCCTCCTCCTCCTCTCCTCCACCCAGTTCCTGACAACATTTTACTACCTTGTCTTAGAAACTAAATTTTGCTGACAGACTCAAACCAAATTAATAAGAAGTCTGTCCATAGCGCACCATGATATTTTCCCCCCTTTTCCTATTTAATTCTTCTTCGTTTTCTTTTTCTTTCATTTTTTTTGTTTATTTTTATTTTTATTTTTGGTCGTCCTTATTTGTTTGATAGGTTGCATTCCTTTGTGGGATGAAACTAAATTCCTTCCAGTATACATGACACTCCTTCTTACATTCAAGGAGTCCACCAGCACTATGATGCTAATCTTACCAAGCTTAGTACTCTTTTAGATTTGAAAGTTGAAGCAAACTCATTACAGTTGGCTTGAAATACATCGCTCACAACCACAGCCATGGAGCTGCCAGATAGCCTGAGCTTCCAAAGAAGTTTATTGGAAGAAAACACCTTCCACCTATTCATTCATCCTTCAACCAATGATGGGAAGATGCCCAGAAGGCCATCCTCCTAAGAGAAGAAAACACCTAACCCTAAAACCAAGAGGAAGTATACGAGGAACAGCACAAACCTGTTCCCAAAGAGACATCCCCTTAGCACCTAGGATAAACTAGAAGTTTGGAAGGGAAATTACCACAAGCCATTACGTGACAAGGCTCCAACAACGAGTTGATTGATAAGTTACTAATTGCTCCTAGTTGCATGAGTTTATACTGTGATCTCATAATAGGCTAGCTATCCACCAGCAAGCCTTCTGGACCTGTATTGATCAATCCAAAGCCAAGATGAAAAACACCATCTGATCATCAGTTGAATGTGACAAAAATCATAACTAGCAGATCATATACTGTGTGTCGATGCAACATCCAAAGAACTATAGAAGCATCCATACATAGGTTAATCATTTACCCAGGCAACTAAAGTTCATATACTCACAGACAGGTACTAGTTGAGTGGAACGACTCAAAACTTGCTCTCACCCATTATAAATGATTATCTGGTAGACCCATAAGATTATTAATCAATACCAAATATATAAGGATATAACAACAAACCATGACTCAAATTTCAAAACATGAGTATTATATCTAAAATTCTAAAGCATGCATGATATTTAAAACATACCAGCAGGTCACATGGTAGCACCCTTGTGTGAGCTCAATCATCCTCCTACACTGCTGACAACGCCTCCAGTTGTTATTCTGTGCCAGGCGAAACAAGGTGACAGCTCCAGCATCTCTCTCCTCTGCAGATAGACTTTGATACTCCTCACAACTCATTGAAGAGTGCCACGGTACACAACAACTAGTGCATAAAAGCCTACGGCATTCGTGGCACTTGGCACAGTTAATGTCAGACTGATTCGACGAACTTGCCCTCGAAGTTGAACATTGACCAGGGTTAAGAAGCACTGAACAATTAGGGAAAGGACAATAAATTCTATCCAAATTGAGAATCTTAGCTTCTGCTGAGACTCTTTCCAGGGATTGATAGCAAGTGAGTGGAAGAAAGGGCTTGAACTCATAATTTGATATGTAATGCTTGCATCTTACTCGTGGGCACTTTATAGGAACTCGCAAGGTCTGCAATTTGCCTTCTACATGTATAATCATGCAATCTATACAAAAACTGTGGGAACATTTTAACTTTATAATCTGAGATTGTTGCTTCTCCTCACAGCAGCAGATAAGGCACTCTTCAACAGATCCATCTACAATACCAACAGCCTCTCGGGCTAATTTCAATGGCCTCTCGAGCTCTGATCTACATACCAGCTTCAAAACAAAGGCTTCGAACTTATTAGCAAGTTCTAGAATCCTGTATCCTAGAGCTACCAAAAGTTGGTCTTCGTGTGGTTCTGCTTCCGCAATCTGTCAATTTTATATACATTATCAGTATTATCAGTGTCGTAATTTAAACAGGAATAAGAGAAGTAACTGCAACAACTTATCAGTAATTAATGAGTTAAGATGGAAAACTAACAATCACATTCTTATCCAAATTTGGATATTACTAAAAACATATTATACTTAAACGGGCAATAAACTAAAAAAAGGTGGCAGCAAAACAATAAAGCAATTGGAATGTTACAGAGATGATGATATGCTTCCAGGAGAGTTACAGGAATGCTCGAAGGATGGTATCATTGTGACAAGTAGAAATTGAATAACATAATTTTGATCAAGAACAAAATAAGAGACATGGTAATAAACATAATGAGACTACAAAAAAATACACGCGCGTATCCTAAACTATTTCTATAAAACAAGCACATATCCTAAACACAATTTGCAAATATATATGATGAATATTCTCATAGCAAAAGTCATACATTTAGACAAGCCATTGTGATAAACAAAAACTTCATTAAATCCCCGTTCTTCACCTGATGATAAACTGCTTCACTATCAGTAAACGCAACGATTCTCTGAACACCGTTCCTCTGAGCCTCAATTAGACCATCCAACAGAGCTAAGTGCTCAGCTACTAAATCCATCACATAGAAATCTAACTTCTTCTGCACTTGAAGAATCGAATCGCCGGCTGATGTCTCCATAACAACTCCAATTCCAGAAGCCTTGGATCCCAAACCTCCATTTTCAGAGACAGACACCCCCTTGAAGAACATCCTCAACGAGAATTCATCAACATCTTCATTCGAGGACACTTCGTCGTCGTCCTCATCGAAATCTTCTTCACCAGAGGAGGAGAATTCAGCAAAGGATTCCTCGGTGTCCTGCCACTCTTCATCCTCGCAGCAGCTCCTGAATTCTTCTTCAACATCACCAGCATTCTCAAAATGCCCATCACCATAACTTGTAGGTTCCCCCATTATATGCTCCTGAAAACTCAAATTTGAACTAATTCTAGGTGGGATTTGTGGGCTACCTACTGATTATTAGATCCTGGATCTTAACAACATCCTTTAAATCAAAACTATGACAAAAAAATCGTTCAATTCCTCAAACAAAATATTAAAAAAAAAAAAACCCAACAACCAAAATCATTCAAACCTTCACCCAGCGATCTCACAATACACACCGATCACCCCCGAGTTCAGTAGGGCTCAAACAACCGGAATTGGGATCTTGCAGACCGCTGCACCAAATCAAAATCAACAAAAGACCCATAAAACAAAGTGACGGAATTCTCCGATTCCGATCAAATTCCTCGGGAAAGACACCCCCATTCTGGGTTTCTGAATCAAAATGTGTAGAAGCAAAAGGGGGCAAAAGGATGAATTTTGTTTCAACAATAATCGATGGGAGGGGAACAGAAGACTCGATTAATGATGGGGTTTAAGAAATTTTAGGGATTGAAAAGAGAGCCCTAAATAGAGAAAGAGGGAGAGAGATAAAAAAGGAATCTTTTTTGTCATTTTTTTATTTATTTTTTTGGAATTTTTATCAGGTGGGATTGAAGTCATAAAAAGGGAAGCAACTACTGCTCTCCAAACTCACAAAAAGGTTTAGTGATTTTTTCACGTAGACCCCTAACTATCTCCTATCTTCAAAAGAACATAAGTCTAAATACATTCATTTTTTATTTTTTATTTTTTTTAAATCAACATTTATTTTTGAAGCATTAGTGTCTATCAAGTCATTATTATATGATTAATGTGTCAAATTTATTTCCAATTTAAAAGCAATAAAATAATGTGATTATGTTGATGAGATGATCTTATTAGATTATTCCCATAAGGGGGAAAATATGAATATATGAGGCATGCATAAAAGCCATAATGTGTCATGAGTATGTGAACCAAGAGCCCCACAAAAGGAACCTTTGGTGAAATGTGTTCCAATGTTGTCTCACACTAGCACTAAAATAGTGCAAAATTATGTAATTCCTAGCAAGGAGAGTCTCATCACCATTTTTGGTGCTCATATTAGGTACTCTATGTTCCTATAGAAGTGACATGCAGCAAGATTTGAATACTAAAATCTCAGTATCAAATAACGGTAATTTTTAGTATCAAAATCAACAATATTGATTATATTATCAGCTGTTTTGTTCAGTTATTTCGATGATATTAATATCGTCTCAATTGTATCATATCATAAGCTTCTAAGATAGAAGTTTAGGGACTTAAAAAAGATAGCTAGGTATAAACTCTTGCTACTTGTAATTTTTTTTTTATTGCAGTAAAAGCAAATAAAAAAGAAGGAAAAAGATTAAGGGAATTTTGAAAAAATTTCAAAACTTCATCCTTGTAGAATTTAAACTATGAGTGGACGTCAAAGTGAGGAATCTCATAAAAGATGAGATGAAGGAAAGACAGAATTTTATGTTCGATGATTTTAGTCCATTTAAAGTCAATAATTGATAGACAGAATCACCTTTTAGTGGGTCTATTATCTTTAAAAAGAAGAAAAAAGAAAGAAAGAAATACAAAGATGGTGTAAATTCTAACTCCATATGTTAGGTTTCATCTCCGAGGTACATAATCATTTGTCAATTTTTTCCACAATTTTTTTGGGTAATATATTCCCTCAATAATTATTTTCCTAAATATGAGAGAGAGATAGAGAGAGATTCTTGTCTTTGTTTCTAAGAGCATAATTGTTTGATGGAAAACGATCTAGAAAATAGTTTTTTTTTTTTTTTTTTTCCTTTGAGATCTGGGGTCCCCACGGGCTTTCCAACAAAATTTGTTTGTTTTGATGAGAAAAGGCCCAGAAAACTTATTCAGTTTTCATCTCTGTTTTTCCGTCAAAAGCTCCAGAAAATAACTAAGAATTGATCAAAATTTTATCGAGAAAATTTGACAGTAGTAATTTTCTGAAAGGCCAATCTTGAAGTTAAACAGGATATAAACTGATTTTAGTAGGTAAGAAAAGGTGTGAAGATGAAGCAAAATTGATGACACATCTCATGACTTGTAAAGCAGAGGATGAGTGTTGGAGAGGAAAGAGTTTTAATTAACAAAGTGGTGATCATTCTTAAATTCTCTCAAATTAGTTTGTTGTTCAAAGAGGTGAGCAAAGCCATGATTAGTTCCCTATCTTTCTTTTTTGTCCTCCTTTTTCTTTTGGTGCTCAACCACTTGCTGAACTTTAGCCTTTCCACCTAAAAGATGGCATCATATGGCCCTCTACAAATTTTAGTATAATAACCCTAATAAAAACTTTACTACAAATATTCTTGGATTGAATTATTATATAGCTGTAGAATCTCTCATCTATGTACACCTCTTACTACCAAAAGAAAAAAGAAAAATTGTACATATATCTTTTAAGTTTTAACAAAAAAAGAAAACGCCAAATGCATCAAATACACCTCTTACTACCAAAAACAAAAAAGAAAAATTGTACATATACAATTTACTCAGTCTATTAAACTGATAATAACATCAAATACTTGTGAGATTGGAAAAGAAAACGCCAAATGCATGGATACACAAAATAAAAAGATAATCCCTAAAAAGAACGGGTCGGTACAAATTCGCTCCTTGTGAGCTAATGTTTTCTGTCTAAGCTGTAAAAGTAATTTTTTTCCTGCCAATTTTTCAAATTGATTTCTTACCTCTCTGGTTAGGGTACTTCTTGTTAGGTAACTTCATGCATTTACAGAGTCAGGCAAGATGTGCTTACTGTGCTAGTCTGACAGGATTGGGCTTATCATTTTGAGCAACTTTCACTTTTTATGAGAGTCTCACTCAATTGTCTAGACACAAGGTCCCCCGCTGGAAGTGCTCCAATTAAAATTATGCTCATATTTAAAGAGTAAGCGTGCATCTTTTTCCTTGGAGAATTCATAAAAACCAAATTATAGAGTTAGAATTTGTTAAAGGGGTAATCTGCAATAGATATAGGATAAAATAATCACTGAGGGGACTAATTGCAGTCAGCCTTGATCCCATTGCAGGGTACGGATGCCACAATTTTCCAAGCTCAGTTGTTGGTGTGAGTCCACCACACTGACTCTCTCACTTTTATACACCAAAAAAAATAATTAAAATTGGGGAACCAACCTGTACCTAATATTATTCCCAACTATTTATCCTCATGGTAGACCCCACACAAAAATTATGGTATCACATTTTATGATTTTTCTGAATTTTATACGAGATATCCATTTTTATGACACAGTTTCAACAAGAATTCATGGAATCTTCTATTGAGAGAGGGAAAATTCATAGAATCTAACTTTTTGTGCATGTTGTTGAATCTTGGATCTGGTCATCACCACGGGGCATGAGGTAAGCTTACAAATACTCAAATCTCTGCATTGAGTAACAAATATCTTTCTTACTTTCTCTAGTTTTTTTTTTCTTTTTTCAGAAACAAAAACCCTAGTCCAGTTATCTAAAACATCTTTGATATTCAAACATTAACAGTTTTTTAAATAGTAAAATAAAATGAAACGATTAGATCAATGAGTAAACGAACTTCAAATCACATGATTTTTTATATGCGTACATCTTATAACATGAGTATGATAATGTGTGGTCGGATCGTGAAAAAAAAAATCAGAATGTTAGAGTTTTAAGCCGTCTACTTGATTACAATATAAGAAGACTTACTAAGAGCACTTGACACACACGCACAACATATATAAACTCGAAAAATTATAAAATTATACAAACTGCTTCCCTTTTATGTGTTTAGTGAACCAAATTAGAGTCCTCAATAATTTTTCCTTTCATTTTGCAAAATTAGTTTCCATGATTCGGGTAGTGACAATTTGATGGCTCAACAAGAGGTGGATGGGATCTCCTCACATTGGCTGTTTGTTGATTGAATTTTGTATTTTAGATGCTTTATTTATTTAGAGGTTGATTTTAGATTATGAAAGTTTGGAGCAAACGGATACTTGCGGTGATTGGAGACCGTGGAGAGACTTTTTTGCCAATAATTGGGACTAAATTATTAAGAAGTTAAGAGAACCAAATTGATTATAGACTTTAAAATTTAAGATTCTCTAATTTATATAGAGTTGAATGAATTGAGTAAATACACATATAAAGTTAAAAGCTCTGGCATTTTTTTAACTGAAATGTTGTTGAAGAATTGAAGGAAATTGAAGCTCAATAACTTCTCTCACATATTTACGTGTATTGAAAGTTTAACATTGTACACTATTGTGTATTCACTGTTTTTTCTTTTTTTTTCTCTTATTTTCAAAATATTATCTTAGATCTATATTTAAGGATCAAGGTAACATGCTTGAAGATCTGACTGTTAGACACCAGAGGATTTTTTGCCCATTATCATTTAATGTTGGCTGCAAAAAAGATCAGGTGTGATTAAAAAATCAGCAGCATTAAATGAGTTGCTGCAACTTGAAAAGGATAAAACTATCGGCTATGAAAATGAAGAGAGAGAAAAATCATGCATGGTGTAAGAAATAACTATTTTCAATGACTGGCACTTAATATTAAAAGTTAAGAGAGAATCAAAATGATTATAGACTTTAAAACCTAAGATTCTCCGATCAATAGAGAGTTTGAATGAAAATTATTGTGTATTCACTGTTTTTTCTTTTTCTCCCTTATTTATTCACTGTTTTTCTTGGTCTCTCTTATTTTCAATTATAATTTCAAATCTGAATTCAAGAATCAAGGTAACAAGCTAGAAGATCTGGCCTTAGATACAGAGGGATTTTTTGCCTGTTAGCATTTAATGCTGGTTGTAAAGAACATGCATGACTCAAAAATCTGCAACATTAACTGAGTGTTGCAACTTGAAAGGAAAAAGAAAAAGAGATGAATTGTAGCAGCTATGAAAATGAAAGAGATAAAAATGTCCTCATATACACATAGTTGTTATATGAGTTGAGTCTTTATTGAAATTTAAGTTTGATGTTGATAAATAAGTCGATTTTTGCTGAAAAATGTGAAGTATGTATTAGGGCAGACTCCCAATTATCTGAGATGCTGTCAAAATTTCGTGAATTATGAAAATAATACTGAAGATTTTGATTTAGTTAAGATAATTCTGTGATTTAAAAACTAGAACTGTTACACCAAGCACAAAACTAAAGTAACCTAAAGTCACAAAACTTTATTCCATTGAATTACCTAAATCAAGTCAAAATGCAGGGTGTTAGTGAGACAACAAAAATTTTCGATTAACATCAGTTTACTTATTTAGCATCAAAACTTAAATTTCAATAACTCAACTTATACACTAGCTATATATTTATGAGGACATATTTCTCAACAAGGCCTACGCATTACTTACTTACCTCAAGAACAGAGGTCAAAATCAAGTCAGGTAAAATCTCCAAATTATGCTCATATTTAAAGAGCAAGTATGTATTTTTTTTTTCTCTTTGGAGAATTCACAAAACCAAATTAGAGAGTTAGAATTTGTTAAAGGGTTATTTGCAATGGATATGGGATAAAATAATCACTGAGGGGACTAATTGCAGTCAGCCTTGATCCCACTGCAGGGTACGGATGCCACAATTTTTCAAGCTTAGTTGTTGGTGTGAGTCACCACACTGACTCTCTCACTCTATACACCAAAAATATAATTTAATTAGTGAACCACCCTGTACCTAATATTATTCCTAACTATTTATCCTCATGGTAGACCCCACAGAAAATAATGGCATCACATATTATGATTTT
>JAVJIF010020455.1:0-70069 GCA_038442645.1 Agave tequilana | reverse complement strand
GCCATCATCGACCCCCGCCCTCAAATCTTGACCTGTTGCTGCTATCAGATCCTCCTCTGTCTTCGGGTCCTAACCTCGGAGATCCTTAGCAATGTGCTCTGATCAACTCTCGCAACTTCTTTATGTGATCAGAATCTGCATCCAAATACGTGCATGAGCGCACCCATCTGATCTTTTCAAACCCTGAGAACTAGGATCTACATCGCAACCCGGCCCAACCTAACTTGGATTCTTCAACTTAAGGACCTGAAGTTACATCACAACCCGGATCTGCTCCATTACAATCCAGACCCGTTTATAGGTTCAAAGTTGTTTTTCAGCTTTAGTTTTATTTGTCATGAATAAACAGAATCTCTATAATTTTTCAGCCATTGATATGCAACTCACCAATCCTGAAAATTACGCTGCAAGGGCTCTTACAATACAGTATAATTTTCGTGCTTTTGCACTCTGGGGTTATGTTGACAGCTCTCCATCTCTGTCTCTACCACTTTATCAGATACTTCTTCCCCACAGTCTTCTACTTCATCAATCCTCACTAATGATTCAACTATCACTTGTGTTCAGTGTATTCATACTGTTCAGCAGATTATGGCTTACATCATGTGCTCGATCTCTATTCCCATCTAGTTGTCAATTGGTCGGTCGACCTCCTCTTGAGACCAATGGATAACTCTTAACCGTTTATTTGTTCATACATGTGTTGCTCGTGAGTATCAGCTACACGGTACTTCAGGATGCTTGCCAAGGTGATAGGCCTATTCAGAACTTCCACTCCTTATTATCTGGATACTGGGAGGAATTACACATGATGGAGGTACTTATCCCTGATACACGGTTAGATTTTGCTCTCGCATTTAGCAATAACGTGATCGGCAACAGCTGTACAACTTTGCTATGAACCTTCGTCCAGAGTTTAAGGGATTACATGGTCACATTCTTCACCAGTCTCGCTGAGGCAGTTGCTAAGTTTACTTCTGAAGAGACATGTCTTCAAATGCTTTTATCCACGACTCCTAAGCTATCTTCACCATCTACTTCCTTTCTTATGGTTCGCGCTGCCCCTCATCGGCCCACATCCTCTCGTAGTACTTCCAGCATCTATGCTTCTTCATCTCATCCTCTCTTTTGCAACTACTGTAGAAAGAGAGGTCACATGATTGCAGATTGTCAGATATGACATCAATATTATGGCTCCAACAATATTAATTCTCTTCAGTTGCTGCCTCTGTGAATCGTTCAGATCCTATTCCACCATTACCTTTCTAGGTCCTACAGACATCCCAGTTAGGTCCTTATGTCGGGACTCCTTCAGACTCTCTCTTTTATGCAGATATCAGAGAGTGCTAATCTTGTTGTGCATAATCTTAGATTCAATGGTGCTTCCTCTGGTTCTGACTTCACTGCTTTGTTTTCCATTTTTGTACTTCTATGCCTTGATTTTTTGACTCAGGTGCCTCTTGTCATATGACTTTTGCTAAGTCTATTCTTAAAAATTGACCTCCCCACTTATAATTCTCTATGCATTTACTCCTAATGATACTCCTCTTGTAGTAACCCTACGTGGTGGCATCTCACAGAGTTCAGATTCTTCTGGTCCTCTCACATTATCCTTTATATTTCATATTTCTCAACTCTCTATACAACTTTTATCCTTGGTAAAATTACTGATACTGGTTGTGATGTTTAATTCACTCCTACTTCTTGTATTGTCCAGGATCACATCGGCCGTAGGATTGGACAAGTCGTAAAGTCAATGGATTATTTCAGTTGGAGTATCCCCATCTTCCTTCGTCTTCACCTGCTGATCTTCCTCCTTCTCCTCATTGCAATCCTCCGCGAGATCGTCAACCTCCTGTTCAGTATAGATCTTGCATGATGACTTATTATCCCCCTAACTTTTTATCTTTTCTTGTTGTTATACATTCTTTACAAGAACCTAAGTCATATTCTAAAGCTATTAAATATTCAGAATGCCAACAAGTAATAGATGAAGAACTACATACTTTTTAGCACCTCCACACCTGGGATCCTACTTCTTTGCCTTCTGGTGCCAAACCGGTAAGCTATAAATGAATTTACAAGATCAAGACTTGATCTGATGGATCTGTTGAGCGGTATAAGGCTCATTAGTGGCCTGTGGGTTTTCACAGGAATACAAAATTGACTTTGAAGAGACATTTGCTCCAGTTTGAAGATGACTTTGTTCGCCTCTTATTGTTGTTGCTTTGGCCTGTAAATGACCCATATCTTAGATGGACATAAAGAATGTCTTTTTTCATGGTGATTTATCTGAGGTAGTCTACATGCAGCCTCCTACTAGAGTTTTTGCTCCACCTGGTCATATCTGTCATCTTCGTCGTGCTATCTACAATCTCAAACAAGCTCCCTGTGCTTGTGTAACGCTCTGATCCTACGAGTACGGAGACGTTATTGTGACGTATATATGCAGGTCAAAATACCCTCACATATATACGCTAAGTATCAGTACAGGTAAGAATCAGAGTACAAAAGTACGTGGTGCATTATACATTCCAACATATAAGTACAATACAAAGTAATCACAAAATATGACACAATATTATAAGAATATTACATCACTGATAGGCGCAAATGCGAAAATACAAAGAGATATACAATTATGAATAGTACAAAAGACGCTCACGAGTTACAAAAAGAAAACTCGAGAGATGAGCAGGGAGGCCAGAAAGGATATGACCTCGAACTGTTCTACTACTGATCCATGACGCTGCCGCTGCGTAACTCTTATCAATAAGAGTCCACCACGGTCTAAGCTCCGAGATCTAGACAAGCAGATTTAGGGTTGTCAGAAACTCCCCAACGAGTGACAAGATGAGTGCCAAGTGGCGTGTATAGAAAAGCACATGTGTATTAATAAATTCGAATCATAAATATGCATTGAAAATTGTGTTGTGAGCACAGGCATATAGGAGCAGGCGAGGAGGCAGTAAGTAAAGTAAATGTGACAAAACCAGTTATATAAGCCCAAATTACTTATCCATAAAATTAGTACGTTGAAGGAATAATCCAAACAAGAAAACTCTCATATATACACCTTCTATCTCACATCAATGTATCTTGGTTTCATATAACCCAAATTGTCTGCTAAACTAAAAAAACATCATAAAACCGATAAAATCGATAAAATTGTATAAAACTAAATACGAGCAAAACCAATTGTACAAGCTTAGTTTACGGCTTCATGAGACAAGTATGTCGAAGGAATAATCCAAACAAGAAAGCTCTTATATATATATATATATATATATATATATATATATATATATATATATATATATATATATATATATATATATATATATATATATATATATATATATATATATATATATATACACACTGCAATCTGAGATCATACAACCTGAATTGCAAAACAGCACAAGAATTTATTATATTAGCACTTTTTTATTATTACTCGTCTGACCTATATTTTTAAGTATGTGTACTGGCGTATGTTCCATCCCACATACCTTCATATATGAGTAAGTTGAGGTGCTATTGGAAATGATGATGAACCAACATGTTATGTTTATAGTGAGTCCCGTGCATACCTGGGACCACGACCCAGGATGTTCTGTTGCTGATACGGAACCTATCGCGAGGCGATTCAGGGGTAAAGGGTCTTATTTATATGCCCTGCAAGAAGTTAGTAACTGGGGTGGCAGTACACCCGTGGAAACTTGGAGGCCCACAGGTAAATCAAAGTTTTAGTTGCACAATATACCTAATAACACTGTAAACATATTCACCACTTGAAGTTCATCAATTTTTCCTTACCCGATATAAGTTGTTCTTTTTATAGTTTATTAAGTAATTATCAATTTACGGGAATAACATGAGCAGATCAGGCTCAGGAATTCAGGAGTATAGAGTACATGAGTACGAGGGATACATGTTACTATATATAATACAGGATAACAGTTACATGATTCTTATAATATGATAATCTTAAGTCAAGTATCATATCATATGTCAGGTGATAGCATATCAGGTAATAAGCATAATAAATATCACTAGCATGTGTCACAATACAGAAAAACAGTACCGATACAGGGGATCGATACGAATACAAGAAAATAATACAATTTGAAAAACAGTGTAAGCACAGGTTTCAAATTCTCCACAACCATCAAGAAAGAATAATAGTCACATTATCAAGCTGGTAAGCAGGCAAGTAAGAAAGCGAACATCCAAATGGAGCTAAGAAAAGGTGGAGCGAAGCTAACGTACAACACTAGACGCCATCAAGTTCGGTGTGGTCACCGCTCGTGGCACAGCTAAACGCACATGATGGGGTAAGTGTACAAACGCTATACTATCGCGTGTAATGAAGCTGCGCTCGCAAGGTAACTATGCTTGGACGAATTTAGCGACAAAGCGCTGAACGCTCGGTCCGCCTACCAGGCGTAGCATATAAAAAGTCTAGAGGACTTTAATGAATCTCAGAAAGGTTAAACCCAAAGGCTGTAGTATAGAACTGCAAGACGGTTAAGCCCCGGGGCTGTGGAGTACCTGCAAGAGATATTAGTACCACACAGGTATACAAATGCAGTAATGGAATGTAACATGTAGCAAAGAGTTAAGTGTGGGGTCATGCGAAGCTAAGCAATACTGGGGTAAAATCAGCAAATATGTTAGTCGCTAAAGCATATGGCAAAGCCGTGCGCATGTCTCGAGATGAATGTCCAACCACTACATCAATCGTACCCCATCATAACTCCTGCACAAGTGAATCTAGCAAATAAGCGCTGAGCGCTAAACTCACCATCCAAGCGGGAGCATATTTAGATAAACCGTGAAATGGCTAAGCCCAGAGGCTAAGTAGAGCGGAGACATAGCTAAATCGTGCCTGAATAAGCTATGCATTTAAGCTCCGCTCACGGCCACATGGTGTAGCAAGTAAAATCTAAGGGGTTTAAGTTCGGAGACTGAGCACATAAGTAATGCTTGATGAGGTGTCTAATAGGCTAAATACATAGTCACAAAGCTTAACTAGGCTCCCAATGAAGCTGAAAAATCAAGCGAATTTATGTTCGGGGACTAACGACCACGAATGGTCGACCACGCATGGAAAAAGCAGCAGTAATAGAATACATCACAGGCAGTATATATGTACATGTATAAAACTACACTACTACAGGTTCACGTGTCCACAGAATACATGTATATACTCGCACCGATACAAATACACTGGACCATGCGTGTCCACATATACAAATACAACAGTCCCAAATACATTATAAATACCAAACGCCGATCGAAGCGGGGTACCCAGAAAAGCGAGAACATTCGCCTAAAAATATCGGGATGCACCGTAAATCTTAGAACTCCGAACACCAATGCGAATATGTGTTCAAATATAATTAAATATAATATAATATATAAATAAATATTTAGAGAGATAATAAGAGAGAGAAAATCAAAAGAGTGGAGAGGGAATCAACAAGAATAGAGAGGAAGGTCACGACCGTGACCTGGGCTCATGGCCAGGAGGTGGCCGTCAGCCCAGGTGGCGCATTAGCCACTGCCGATCATGGGGTGGCCGAGCTAAACAAGAAGGAGAAGGGAAAGAGGTGAGGAGATGATGTTGGGTGGTTAATTTTGATGGTGGAGATAGAGGTGGAATTGGTGGTTGTTAGTTTGGAAGAGAAGATGATGAAATTGAAGATGGGGAAGGAAGGAGGAGGATGAGGGAGTTGTGGTGGAGGAGTGGGAGGAAGAATTGGTGGTGACGATGGACGAATTGAGAGGTGGTGGTGAAATTGGAGGAAGATGATGGTGTTGGTGGATTTTGGTGAAATTAAAGGAGGTGGTTAAGTAGAAGGAGAGTGGAGTGAAAAGCACACCTAGAGGGGGGTGAATAGGTATACGTGCTAATCTAGAAACTAAATGTTCTAAATGCGGAAGCTAATGCAAATTTTGCAACACACTTAATACAACACACAAGTGTAGCCGAATTCCCCGTGAAGGGCTCTGGACTAACTCCTCTTGATTCCCCTTGAATGGGTTGAGGTGCTATGTGAAGCTCTTGTGGTTAAGTATAAGTGAGGCACACACACATCAAGCCAAGCATATAAGGATGAGCAATATGAAAGATGCAAGGCAATACACAAGCAAATATGATATGTATGATATGAATGAAAATGATGCTTTGCACAAATAAATGAGAGAGAGAGAGTTGAGAGACAATGGATCAAACGCAAAGGCAAAGATATGTTTCGAGGTTCGAGCACCTAGCTCTACATCCCCGCCTACACCACCGTGTAGGATTTCCAATCCACTATCTCCCACCGAGGGAACCTCTACCGAAGAGGATTTGTTACAACACAAGGAGTACCAAACTCCTCTCTCAAACACCACCTCACAACCGAGGGGTAGGCCCGTAGCCAATACAACAACAACCAACACCTCTACCGAAGAGGGTTACAACCAATCTCCACATCTCACTAGAGGGAGCAAACCACAAGCCTCAACCTCTACCAAAGAGGGAGCAAAACAAGAAATCAAGGATTTACAACAAGTGGTATATCTCAACCACAGACCTCTTTCCTTTTTTTCACAAACAAAGATCCTAAATAGATTAGGATAGAAGATAGCTCAAGTGTGGAAAACAAGTGTTTTGATCAAAGAAAAACTCTTGGGAAAAAACCAAATAGATATTGAAATGAAGAACAATAAACCAATTTCCCAAAAACCTATTTCTTTGAAAATAAAAAAACACTTAAAAACAAATAGAATGAATCTTTTTGCTCTTTAAACACTTTTTAAAACTTGTTTTTAAAACCAGAGAATGGGAGAAAATTAGCTCTAAAATCTTGGTTAAAAACACCAAACAATGGGGTATTTATAGCCCAAAACAAAACTAGCCGTTAGGCTGATCTGGCAGCCTGACAGGCTACCTGTCGGCCAGCCCGGCCGACCGCCAACGGTCAGAAATGTGACCGTTGGGGGCAGAGCTCTCTGGTCCGGTCGGCCGCCCGGCCGACCGTCCCTGTGTGTGCCAGACGTGCACGGTTCTGTGCACGTCGGTCGACCGTACGGGTCGACTGGCCTATGGTTCGGTCGACCCATGCGGTCGGCCGAACTGGCCTGACAGACACTGTTCTGGGCAGAAAAACACATGTTAAAATATTTCTAAAAATCTTTAAGTCTTGTAAAAAATACCCAAAAATAGTTCCATCATTTTACATTGATACATAAACATGTGATAAAAATTTTAACTCAATTATCAAGCAATTTGAACTATTTTTGTGTCTTATCATTTTTATCAAAATCAAAACATGTATTTTTATCAAACTTGGATTTTTCAATACATAAATAAGATAGTCAAAATAAGTTTTGTATAAGAAGTTTAAGCATGTATGTATAACTAGAATACATCTATTATACATATAAACCATTTAAACTTGTTTTAATCAATATTCATGAAAACAAATATCGGTTAAAGTAAAACCGAAAAATCAAACATAAAACGTGTGTGTTGTGCACTTGAGCATATCAACTATTCATATCTTTACAAATGGATCTAAAACACACTAAATTAAACTAGGATACCTAAGTCTTCTTGACGATCTCCATCTTCAAGTCGACTCGATCCCAAACGTGATCCGCTGAGTGCAAAGGTATGATCTTGATGCTCGGGCACGGGAATCACCAAGTGAAGGCTTCCAAACTCCTCTTTTTGAAGCAATCACCAACTAATATCTTGGTCAAAGATCTGTAACTAAAATCACAAGATAATTAGTAAACATAACTACATGAGTTAATCATCATCAAAACTAGGGTGGAAGGCCTTTGGGCCAACAATCTCCCCCTTTTTGATGATGACAAAACTCATGGAGTTATATATGCATGGATTAAAGTTAAGCTTCAAAGAAGCCCCCCCTTAACTCATGCATAAAACAAATAAACATAAATATGCAATGAATGACAATGCATAATCATGCATAAACAATAAATGGTTCTAGATACCAATGAAATGTTTAAAACAAAACATGCTCTAGAAACCAATTAAAATTAAACTAAATTAAACTTAATATATGCAAAACATAACTATGAAGTTTTATATATGCATATTAAACTCTCAAATAATTCTCCCCCTTTTTGTCAATCATCAACAAAGGGTAAACAATCAAAACAACAAAATCTTCTCGCCCTTTTTAATACAAAGGATCATAAAGGGTAAAAGCAAAACTAAATCAATAATTTTTTCTCCCCCTTTTTTGTCTAAAACAAAAACAAAAACCAAATAGGGGTGACATTCAATTAAGGTACCAATTGAAAATATGTTAAAGAATATCATCTTGATACCAATTGAAAGGAAACAAAAAATATTGATACCAATTTTAAGCAAAACACATGAAAATCTTGATACCAATTGAAATTAAACATAATAAATTTTGAATTGTCGAAACAAAAATTTTGATACCAATTGTAAATCTTTTTCATTTTGAACATATGATACCAATTTAAATTTTCAATCATAAAGTATGGGAGTACAAATACTAATTGAAAGACAAAATCAAATTTTCTCCCTCTTTATGAAATACAAATTAAAACAATGCGTAGGCTTGACACCAATTTAAAGTAATCAATTGAAACAAAATTGAAGGTCAAGCTTAGCATAAACACAAACATATATGTATGAAAAATAGATATCAATTGAAATTGATATTCTTGGATTTGAAAGCATACATACATACAAACATATATGAGTATATAAGAAAGGTCAAAATTGATACCAATTGAAAGAGTCCAATGATACCAATTGAAACAACAATAAGATCAAGTGTATACATCATATTACTATACCTCCCAATCATGGTTCAAGTTTTAAATAATTTTCATTTTAAGCATAGATGAACATGATCTCCCATCCAACCTCCCATAGAAGGTAGGGTTTTCAAAAATAGGTTTGAAAATAGAGTAAGTTTGAAAAACTCTACCACAATGAAGAATACCGTAACTAGTTAAATGAAAAATCTTTTAAACTAGTACGAAATCCTTCAAGTAAGGAATAAACTAAAAATAATTTTCATAAAACACATGTAAATCACATAGCACTTAAAAACACTCAATATTCAATAAAGTCTATACATGCTCATAAAAACATACTCATGAGAAATATTTTAAAAATGGTGAGTGTACAAGTAATGTGTGACATGGCATTATGAAATTTCCAATTAAGCTCAAAATTTCTTGAAACAAGAAAACATGAACATCATCAAAACTATTTAATCTTCAAGGTATATGTATGTCTTATACAAATAAAGTATACATACATATCCAAAACACAATGAGTCCACAAAGATATATGCATGAAAACACGTGGCTCAAAAGGATATTCATGTATATCTAATAATTTGGATAAAATAGACATATACATGAAGTTAAAAAATAAACACGAAATTAAGAAAAACTAAATTTTCACCAAAACAAATTTCATTTCAAGGTATATGTATGAATTGTCAACACAATAAGTATACACACATATCCCTAAACACAATTTGAGTCCATATATAGATTTGCATGAAAGGTAATGACTCAAAGGGTATACATGTATATCTTAAAGTTTGGCAAGATAAACATATACATGAATGAAAACACAAGATCATAAAAACAAAACAAAAAAGGGAATACAAGTTTAAAATGTATGAATCATCAAAACTAGACTATACTAGCACATCTAATGGGTTCAAATAAGCATTCAAGCTCAAACATATATAGATTTATTTGTGGCCCACTATATGCACAAGTATAAATCCTAGTCTTAATGAAAACTAACATCTAAACATGTAATCAACACATGAAGCATAAAACCAAGATAAAAATCAACATGATAAGCAAAAACATGATTATTATGAATGTCCACATGTTATTAGAAATATGATATACGCAATAGCAACCATATAGTGAGAACATAAAAGAATTTATCCTTATTAAACATGGGTGTCTCAAAATAACTAAACATATATATCACTAATCTAATAAGCATGACATTTTCATAGTTATCAACAAACATCAAAACATGGTATAAATAATAAACATGGAAAGCATGTAAACATAAGGAGTTAGAGATTCGATACCAAAACCAATGAGGGCACCGCTCTAGTTCCCAAACCAAGGTGGTCCTCCCACCAAACTTCCCTTGAAAGTGATGCATCCAAATAATATCCTTTAAGTACGGAACGCATCCACTCCAAGGTACCGCTACTCTCACGTCATGTGAGAGCCCACACCTACATCAAAAATACGAAGGGTGGTCTTTGGTACCCATATCTTATTGGGTCCATGGGGTTAGTCCCTTCTCTAACCTAAACAAAATTCTTTGCTAAATTTACATTATATAATCTATCAAAGCAAAATTTAGCAAGGTGGCCCATACGTCCACAATGTGTACAAGTGTACACATGAGCATACATAGTGTGATGGTGTCCGTGAGGAGCATGTGTATGCCGTGTATGGTGTGCATGCATAATAGATGGAATTTGTTTCTTGCGAAACATGGATTCCAAATGCGTGTGGCTCTTGGCACAATGGCTCAAAGTGGAGCCCAAACAATCTACTCTCTTCTTTAGCAAACAAATATCATCATTAATCTTAGAAGAAGAGGTACATGCAGTAGGTAGTCTAGATGAAGAAGCTACACTAGCATGGCAAACATGAAAATCTATTTTATGTTGCAAACTAATGTTTTTCTCTAAACAAACATTTAAATCATTTGAAATAGAAATTATTTTTTTTTTTCAAAGCAACATTCTTCTTTAAAATAAAATCAACTTTTGAAGACAAATTTTCATTTTTCTTCAAAAGATCATGGCAATCCTTTTTAGATTTTAAAAATTTATTTTCTTTTAATGCAAGATTAAGTTGAGATCTAAGTGAGTCACATTCACTAGAAACCTCTTCCTTCTCTTGCAAAACAATCTCAATTATAGAAGACAATTTTTCATTTTCTTTATTTAAAGCAAATGTCTTCTTTTTCAAAATGTTATATTTTTCTATTAATTTTTCACAAACAATAGATAGTTCTTCATTTAAAGTATGGGCATCAATATAATCCTCACATGAAGAACTAGAATCAAGACTATCTAGTTGAGTTTCCGATTGTACCTCAAGGGAGTCATTCCTTGGACCATGAAGCAACGAGATTCGGATTCTCCACTAGATTCCTCCGGTTGGATTTGCAATTTAAGCTCGGAGGTGGTGGTTGTGGTTGTCAACATATTCCACACTGCAAATGCAGAATCAAAGTTAGAAGTAAGCATAAGATATTCTTTATTTAATGTGCTTCTAATAGCCTCAAGGGCTTGTGCATTGGCCCCTAAATGAATGCGATTTTCAAGATAGCATTTTTTGGTAGCCGCAAGGAAAACATGTAAGCTTAGGGTTTGGAGGTATATGGACATCTTAGTCTTCCAAACAAGAATGTTGGAAGTATCATACATAGGTGGGGTCATGAAGTCCATGGTAAACTATATGAGTGTGCAAACAAGCAAATGCAAACAATAGATTAGCAAACAAATGGATCTCACTCCTAGGATGTTAAGCCAAAGTATCAGGAGCGTTGGCTCTGATACCATTTGAAATGCACACCTAGAGGGGGGGTGAATAGGTGTACGTGCTAATCTAGAAACTAAATGCTCTAAATGCGGAAGCTAATGCAAATTTTGCAACACACTTAATACAACACAGAAGTGTAGCCGAATTCCCCGTGAAGGGCTCTGGACTAACTCCTCTTGATTCCCCTTAAATGGGTTGAGGTGCTATGTGAAGCTCTTATAGTTAAGTATAAGTGAGGCACACACACAATCAAGCTAAGCATATAAGGATGAGCAATATGAAAGATGCAAGGCAATACACAAGCAAATATGATATGTATGATATGAATGAAAAATGATGCTTTGCACAAATAAATGAGAGAGAGAGTTGAGAGACAATGGATCAAACGCAAAGGAAAAGATATGTTTTGAGGTTCGAGCACCTAACTCTACATCCCCGCCTACACCACCGTGTAGGATTTCCAATCCACTATCTCCCACCGAGGGAACCTCTACCGAAGAGGATTTGTTACAACACAAGGAGTACCAAACTCCTCTCTCAAACACCACCTCACAACTGAGGGGTAGGCCCGTAGCCAATACAACAACAACCAATACCTCTACCGAAGAGGGTTACAACCAATCTCCACCTCTCACTAGAGGGAGCAAACCACAAGCCTCAACCTCTACCAAAGAGGGAGCAAAACAAGAAATCAAGGTGTTACAACAAGTGGTATATCTCAACCACAGACCTCTTTCCTTTTTCCACAAACAAAGATCCTAAATAGATTAGGATAGAAGATAGCTCAAGTGTGAAAAATAAGTGTTTTGATCAAAGAAAAACTCTTGGGAAAATACCAAATAGATATTGAAATGAAGAACAATAAACCAATTTCCCAAAAACCTATTTTCTTTGAAAATAAAAAACACTTAAAAACAAATAGAATGAATCTTTTTGCTCTTTAAACACTTTTTAAAACTTGTTTTTAAAACCAGAGAATGGGAGAAAATCAGCTCTAAAAATCTTGGTTAAAAACACCAAACAATGGGGTATTTATAGCCCCAAAACAAAACTAGCCCGTTAGGCTGATCTGGCAGCCTGACAGGCTACCGGTCGGCCGGCCCGGCCGACCGCCAACGGTCAGAAATGTGACCGTTGGGGCAACCCGGTCGACCGCCCGGTCGACCCAAATAAACAAAGAGCAGAGCTCTCTGGTCCGGCCGACCGCCCGGCCGACCGTCCCTGTGTGTGCTAGACGTGCACGGTTCTGTACACGTCGGTCGACCGTACGGGTCGACCGGCCTATGGTTCGGTCGACCCATGCGGTCGGCCGAACTGGCCTGACAGACACTGTTCTGGGCAGAAAAACACATGTTAAAATATTTCTAAAAATCTTTTAAGTCTTGTAAAAAATACCCAAAATAGTTTTATCATTTTGCATTGATACATAAACATGTGATAAAAATTTCAACTCAATTATCAAGCAATTTGAACTATTTTTGTGTCTTATCATTTTTGCCAAAAACCAAAACATGTATTTTAATCAAACTTGGATTTTTCAATACATGAATAAGATAGTCAAAATAAGTTTGTATAAGAAGTTTAAGCATGTATGTATAATTAGAATACATCTATTATACATATAAACTATTTAAACTTGTTTTGATCAATCTATTCATGAAAACAAATATCGGTTAAAGTAAAAACCGAAAAACTAAACATAAAACGTTTGTGTTGTGCACTTGAGCATATCAACTATTCATATCTTTACAAATGGATCTAAAACACACTAAACTAAATTAGGATACCTAAGTCTTCTTGACGACTCCATCTTCAAGTCGACTCGATCCCAAACGTGATCCACCGAGTGCAAATGTATGATCTTGATGCTCGGGCACGGGAATCACCAAGTGAAGGCTTCCAAACTCCTCTTTTTGAAGCAATCACCAACTAATTCTTGATCAAAGATCTGTAACTAAAATCACAAGATAATTAGTAAACATAACTATATGAGTTAATCATCATCAAAACTAGGGTGGAAGACCTTTGGGCCACATGGAGGTTATTGAGGTGGTGATGGGTGGCGAGATTGGGAGGAGGAGGTGGTGGATTTTGAGTTGGAGGTGGAGAATTTTGAAGAAGAAGAAAATAGGGATGGTGGTGGTGTAGTTGGAGATGGAAGAGGGGCTTGGGAGATTGGCCGCCGAAGTTGGGGCCCATTGCGGCCTAGGTCGCCGGCCAAACTCGTCAGAGGTGCGCCGGAGTGGGGGGGCATCAGTCACCAGGGGAGGAGATGAGAGATATAGATTGAGAGAGATTAAAAAGAAAGAGAATGAGATTAAGAGAGGAAGAGAGATTGGGGAGAGATTGGAAAGAGAGTGAGATTATGAGAGAAAGAAAGGGATTGGAGAGAGATTAAATGGGAGAGGATGGGGGAGGCCTGCGTTTGAGCCTGGGCAGTCTTGTGTTCGGGTCTGCCAAGCCTGCGTCTAGGCTGGAGCTCTGCGTTGGGGAGGTAAGAGAAAAGGAGAGAGAATTAGTGGGGGAAAGGAGATACTTGTGGGGGATATTGTGTGGTGGAGAAAATAGGGAAAAGAACACGAAAAGAAAAAGGAAAGGAAAGTAGAAAAGAAGTGGAGGAGAAAAATTAGAAAAGAGAAAAAAAGGAAATATCTGAACAAAAACTCTAGATCTAGGAAAATATCGAAAACACCGGAAATGCAAGAAAATTGAAGTAACTTGAAAAGGTCTCCAAAAATTCTTAAAAATAGATAGTATTATTTGAAGGACTATGATGAAATTGTATTCAAGAAATTCAATTCCGTTTCAAAATAAAAATCCTAGAATCTATCGGCGATACAGGTCGCTGAGTTCTCTTTTAGTAGGTACACTTTTTCTAACTCGGTCTTTTATTTATGGGTTAATAACTAATTCTCTACTATTTTTATCAATTTAATCTGCTGCCACAAATAGTGAGATTGTGAAATTTTGTTTATCCTGTGTTCACTAATCATATACATTTACTGTACAAGTTTTTTCCATCATAGTTAGTAGTACATTATCTTATTTTTGATCTAGATCGGTAATGTTGTACTTGCACATTTCGTTAAATCCATCATCCTGCTTTATTAGTTTTAATTATTTTCCTAGTCAAGATTGTATTATTGGTGAAATATAGAGAAGTTTTGTTCTGTCACTTATATCTGCCTCACATACGCATCACGTTTCACATCAACATAACTAAGGTGTTCCTATAGTTTTGAAATGATTAAGTTTATGTTTAGACATGAAGTCCAAGGTTAATTCTATGTACATGCTAGAAGTCTGCTAAAAAACATGTGACCATTGTAGCGATTGGTTACAAATATTTTCGAGGTTCATCTAATAAGAATGCTAAAGGTCACATAAAATACATGTGATCATTGCAGTGATTGGTTGCAGATATATTTTTTTTAATTAAAAACTATATTGTAAATATCTAAATTCATAGAAATCAAATAAAAACTTATCATTTTTCATGTAACTTCAGGCAAACAAAACTGTGAAATAAAAGTGTGACTGGGCCCCTGTTATCACCTTGCTAACATGTCAAAATTCAATTCTAATTATTTATGGAATATATCAAATCAAAACAAGAAACATTAATCCCGTAACAAATTAATTATACATGCATGAATGAATGACTCTCTTCACACCACCATTCATTCAAAAGATTCAAACAAACAAGTTTAAAAAAAAAAAAAAAAAAAATAGAATGCAACTAGCTAGCGAATTGCTCGAACGAGTGATCTCAAACAAACAAGAATTAATCTTTGTCGCCCTCAAAAGACCTTGGCAACATCTTTCATGAGGCCAGGGTTGTCCTTGCAGAAAGTAACGAATTCGCCGTAGTCGATGTATCCGTCGCCGTCAGTGTCGAGCTCGCCATCATGCTGTGGATCTCATCGGGAGTGGTGGAGCCGAGGGTGCGGAGAGCCTCACCGAGCTCGGCCGAGGATATCTTACCGTCGTTGTTGGTGTCGAACTGCTTGAAGATCCTCTGCATCTCCTCCTCTGAGATTCCAGTCGACATCGTGTTTCTGTTTCAAGTTAAATTTGTTTGATGGAGAAGAGAATGAGAAGAAGATGAAGGGGAGAGGGGGTTGTGTGTTATAGTGTGTGTGTGAACAAAGGGTGCAAGATGTTGGAGGGTTTGTAGGATCTACCCGTTGGACGCGGGTGCTCTCTTTTTAAAACCACCACTAGAAAATAGAAAATTAAATTACTAATATAAATATAATAATAAATATAATACTTTTTTTCCTACACGCTTACAACCTGACACAAAGTGTCACCCCGTTCCTGGAATACGTGCGTAGATACGTATTCTGATTTTTCTAGCATATTTCTTTGATTTATCTTGTATTTGTTTTTGTTTTATGATTATTAGTGTGATCGTTTTGTGTTGGATTTGGATTCGTGGACTCGGAGTCAGCCCTAGTCTGAACCGGGACCCGAACCTAGTGCTTCGCTCGATTTGGCCTTTCTACTAATCTGATTTGACCGATTTTAGTTTCAAATATCGTTTTCCAATATTTTAGATTTTTCATGATTTTTTGAAATTTTCTAAAATTTTTCTGCAAAATCTCCAAAACCGGTGTCGGTCGGCATCGCTGACTGACTCCCAGATTTTTAGTTTTCAAATAGGATTGAATTTTTAAAAACGGCTTTCACAGTATATCTTAGAATATCATTTTCTAGCTAAAAACATTTTTAGGATTTTTCAAATTTATCAAAATTTGACCGACTCTGGTTTCGACCGGTATCACCGGAAGATTCCAGGATTTTTATTTTGAAAACTACATTATATTTTTCAAATCCGATTTCACCGAGCATCTTAGAATAATATTTACTATTTTTGAGAATTTTTCAGAACGATTCTGAAACAGTCAAATTTTTCGCCTTATTAAAATAATAATATTATTATCGGTCTTATCTTTCCGTACTTTTTCCTTCCCTACTCCACTACTTTATACTTTCAGAAATTATAATAAATAAATTATTTAATAATAAAAATTTTAAAACTATTTTATTTATTTTTATTAATTATATATGTATTTTTTCCTTTGACTTTCTTTCTTTTCTTCTTTTCTTTTTCTTCTCCTTCACTCCAACTCCCATCCCCTGCAACTCCCACGCAAGCAGCAACGCAGCAGTGGCAGCAGGGAGCAGGCATGGGCTGAGCAATCCATCCTCCACCATCCCCATTCATCATATCAATTTTCAATACCCCATTAAAATCTCCTCATTTCTTTCCTTCTCTTTCAATTTACATTTCAACTTCATCCTCAACCTCCAACTCACGCACCCACTCGGCCGCCGCCTCCACCATCACCACCACCGCCTCCGCGCCGCCCTAGCCGCCGCCACCGCACTCCCCACCACCCCACAACTCTCCTCCACTTCCAACAACCCAAATTCCATCACCTCCACCTCCAATTTCAACAAAACCCATTAACTTCCACCTTCATCTTCTCCAAAATTCCTCCTCTCCACCACCAATTCTCCCCTCCAACTACTCCATCATCACCTCCTCCACCTCCTCTAACATCCCAACACCACCAACACCACCACCACCACCACAACCACCACCACCCCATCACCACCATCAACAACAACAACAACAACAATCCCACCTTCCTCCTCCTCCACCGCGCGCGCCGCCACCCCCTCCCCGCCGGCGGCGCTGCCGCCGGCCTACAGCCGCCGCCGCCGCCGGCCTGCAGCCGGCCGCCACCCCCCACCCCCCTTCCTTCTTTTCTTTCTTTTCTTTCTATCTTTCTTACTTTGTTTCTTTCCTTTTTCTTTCATTTCTTCCCTAATAAAACAAACTTCCCCTCTCTTTCCAAAAATACCCCCCACCCCTTTTTTAAACTACTTTCCTATATTTACACCCACTACCCCTCTCCTTTAAATCCCAAATTTTATTTCAAAATACACCTCATTTTCCCTCCTTTTTTCCTACAACTTTCTCTCTCCTCTCTCTCTCCTCTCTCTTCCCTCTAAAATATTTATATAAATATTTATAATTATATATTTTATATATATATTGTGGGCTTGAGGTATACTTGAACGGTTCGCTGATTCCCCGGATTCTAATCGGTATTTTACCCGGTTTCAGGCGAGTACAGTTATTTTTAACATATATCCATTTTATCATTATGCGAGTATTTTTAATACACTTAAAAATAAATGATCTTGTATTTTAAACCTAGAATTGATATATGGATATGTTAGCATGCTTAGCATCTGTTACCGTAAATTTAATACATGATATCATGCTATGTAAATAAATATGTGATGTTGCACTCGGTATTTACCCGACCTTGGACATGTTGTGCTTGATATACAAATTATGACACCGATATACGGTAATTACACCGGCACTTGGCATGTTCCACTTTATGTATGATTTATGTCGCCAGCACTCGGTATTTGACACCGACACTTACCATGCTATATTTGACACCGATATTGCAATGTTGTATTTGACACCGATATCTTTCATGCTATATTTGATACTTGCCATGCTATATATGACATGTGATACCCGACCCCAGTACTTGTCTTGTTACACTTATCACTTGATATTAGACACTGATTCTTGATATGTCATACTTGACACCTGCTCTTGACGCACGGTATATGATATGCTTTCATGTGGTACAAATACCTGGTCCTGACATTATGACTCCTGACCGGACACTACCATACCTGATACCTGTGGCATATTCATGGCTACCACTTTTACGGGGACTTGATTATTATTTTATTACCATATATTTGGTACTCCTAGACTCCTGTACTCATGTATACTTGACCCCCTGAAATAGGGGAGGCTCCTGACATTACTCCTGATATTATACTCCTGTTGATCCCCGTAATAGGATAACCATGAATATGGGTTTACTATGAATACTCTGTAGACATTATCACTGGATAAATTATAATAATTGAACAACTTACACCTGGTTTGGGGAAACTGATGGGCCCTGATTAATCATATTTATGGTGGTCTTATCGAGCCGCGCGTGGCCACATACTTGAGGGATCACCTGGCGGCCACCAGGGATTCCGTGGGGTGTGCTGGCACCCCTACTCCTGTTTATTCCTGCCGGGTATGCACACGCCCTAGGCCTATTTCTATGGGATCTGCGATACTCTATTCCTGTTCGGGCGTACAATAAGTCCCGATACCTAGCGGTACGTTCCGGCTCAGCACCGGATACTCCTTGACCGTTGTCCCAGGCATGCACGGGACCCATCCGAAACATGATTCATCGATCTTCATCAGTTTCCAATAACTTACTCCTCGGTCTGTATGTTGAGGTATGTGGGATAGGACACATACCGATGTATACAATCAGATGAGTCTTAATAATTAATAATGACCTGCTCCTGATATATGACCAGCTATACTCTTGACCTATACTGCCCACCACTTATACTTGTGCTTCCATATTGTTTCATTATTATATTGTTGTGAAGGAAAAGTCAGGTTATATAAACTCAGACTACAGTGACGTGAGGTATAGGGTATATATATGAGGGTTTTCTTGTTTGGATTATTCCTTCGACGTACTAATCTCACTGATCGGTAATGTGAGCTTATATAACTGACTTCCTGTAGTTACTTTACTTACTGCCTTATTTCATGTCCATACTTATTTATCGCGTGTTTAGTGTATTTATCACATGTTGCCATAATTGTCGCATGATTATGTATACCTATGCTCTCTATACCGTTTTCCATGCATGTTTTCCCGGCTCAGAATTATTGATATACATATATTTACTTGATCTCGGATTTACTGTCATTTTCCTTTATGTTACTTGTCATTTCCTGTACCTGCGTGCCTGGACCACATCACTTGATCATGTACACGTGTGCCTGTTATGCACGCCACCTGGCTTTATTTTATGTACTCGCTGGGGTTGCTAACAACCCTGGATTCTCATGTCTAGATCTTGGAGTCTGGACCTTAGCCTTGCTGTACCTGATCAGAGCGCGCAGCAGGAGCGTGGACTAGCAGTAACCTGTCCAGACCCTCCTTCCAGCCTCTTCATGATCGGCTCGCGAGATTTTCATCTTGCCTCTCGTGAGTACTTTCCAGTATTTCATATTGTGCATCCTGCTTTTGTGCCTCTTAGTAATCATATATTCTTCAGATATTATATCATGCCTTGTGATAACTATGTACTGGTGTTATTATTGCTGGATTGTATATCACCACTATGCTTCCGTACTCTGACCCCTGCCTGTATTGATGCTTAGCGTATATACGTTAGGGTAATTCCGACCTTCGTATATACGTCGCAGTAAACGTCTCCGTACCCTCTGGATCGGGGCGTTACATCTATATTCTTCAAATCATGATTATTGTGGACCATGAATTAATATTAACTTTTCCTGTTTGGCTTATAAGAATAATAGGATAGACATTTGGGTTTTTTCTTTTCCTCTTTTTATTTTCTTTTTCACATCAAATCTTTGATGATTCCAACATACATGAGTCAGTTACGAAAATTTTGGATAGAAATTTTTACATCTGAACTGAATTCATTCTGGTTAAATCTCTTTCTAGTTGCTCTGAAACAATTAGGAGATTCTCTGAAAGAAATATATATTTCTGCTTCTGGTGCCAGCCTGTTATTGGGCGATGGCCCGCTTATGAGGTCAAATCAATACCTTGAAGCAATATTTGAATATCAATCTCATCCCAACAATCAAATCACTTTTTCGAGATACGCCACCACGGGCCTGTTTGGTTGTCGTAATTGGTCGTAATTCGTAAGTCGTAATTGGTAAAGTCTTTTACAGTTATAAATGAATTACATGCATGTAAGTTTTACGGTGTTTGGTTGGTAATAAAGTTATAAGTGAGAAAGTGTATTGTATTTTATGGTGTTTGGTTGTCGTGTAATGTGTAAGTCGTAAGTGAAAAATTTGACCACAAAACTAACTATTTGGTGATTTAAAAGTTTTAATATTGCAAAAATATTAAAAATGTTAAATATTAAAAAATTAATATTAATATAAAAAATAATACAAATTTGCATGACCACAAAATTAAGTATAACTGGGCTGTAAGTGAGTGGTAATTGGGTTGCAAGTGAGTGACAGTTGAGTTGCGTAAGTCTTTTACAAATTACGGTCCAAACAAACGTCGTAGTTGTAACTGGATTGTAAGTCGTTTACGAATTACGACCTTTTCGCGAAACAAACAGCCCCACATGTAGCTCAAATTCTGAGAAACAATAGTTCGCTATTTGATTTGCTGCAGCTGGAGTCCACTTATTGTGGTTAGAGACTCGATCAGATTTTTGTTAGTGCCAAATTGGCCAATTCTAGCTGTATATTGTAGCAAATGTTTGCGTTGCACTTTCGTGCAATTCCAATTTCAACTACCTAAACGCAATGAAAATGTTCCATTTTTCTGCAGATGGAGCTCCAACTGGTCACAAACGTGGCAGCATCTCAATTGCACCCAAGCCGAGGCACATGAAGTGCAGAAAATTTGATCTTTTTGATACAATTTTTGTTTATCCTTCTGTAGGATCATAATCACATGTCACACTTGAAGTTCTATTTTTATCCCAAATTCTCAAAACAACAGGGAGCAGCAGATAGATGTCATTTTGCACCTGTGCAAAATGGTGAACCAGTTGCCAATAGCAGTTAAAAGTTGGAAGCTAATCTGGCCATTTTCTGTACAAATACCACGACTTGCAGAGCTCGATCTCGAGCAGGTGAATAGTTGCCATTTTCCCTCATTCTTCTTCACTGTTGGAGACCTGCATGCTGCTCACTTGATGCACTAAGCAAGGCAAAAGAAAGAAAAGGCATATAATTGTTTGTTTATAAATGAACAAAGATGTGTTAGTAATGATGGCTTTTGATACGCGAGAAATATGCACTTCTGCAGAACGCTATGAACAACATGCACACAAATATTACACTGCTAACGAAGCTAGATTTCCGAGACACATACAAATATCGAATCTAGGATCTTTTGGTGATGAATCATGCAATAGTTACACCCATTAGAATACAACAAACCTTGTGTTGAAGTTTTATATGGTCATCAATTGACATTATCATTGGGGAACAACCTATGACCTTACTTTAGCTAGTCTTGCTCTAATCTCATCTAGCTCTCCCTCGTCATCCGCACCCTCGGCAACAGCTTCCGGCTGCAAAATACGAGAGCATAGCTTTTTAGCTGCTTTCAAGAATGCTACAAGAATTAAGGGCAATGAACTTGACAATCATCTCAGCATACCTCTGCGGCAGTTCTTTCGCTTGCTGAGGGTTGCTTTGTTCTCTCCTTCCTAACAGCGTCTGGGAGCTGCGACATGGTTTCGCCTGCTATTGCCGCAAGAACTTTGTCGACCTCTTCTTCTGTTTCCTCCTCGATATCCTCAGAGTCAAGAGCTGAATCAACAGCATCATTCACCATTTCTTTCTTCTATACCCCAGCCTACAAATGTGAAATAAGACCAGGAAGTTGGATGGAAGTTAGGAAGGTAGATGAGAATCACAATTCAAGCGCATGCTATACAACTTGACCAGAAGAAAGTAAATGCAAGGTCGACGGCAAGGAGGGGTTTTCATAGGAAATATGAATCCTTGACAGGCGACACAAAGGAGTTTATATTTGTTGCTCTTTGCCAAAATGGTTATACTCAAGTGCATCCTGGTAACTAAACAGTAACAATATTTCCCTCTCATAGAGGCAAATGTAATCCATAGTGTAATGAGTCAATTTTTTAGAGGCACTGACAGTAACATTTAGAAGGAATCTAAGAAAAGTTAGCACGCAATATAAAGTATAAACATAATTTTCTCAAATCTTGGCAACCTTAATTGTAGGAAAAAGTTTAGAAACCATATGAAGCATTGTAAAACAGGAGTGCTAGAGCACGGACATGAATATAATTATCAGTACTAAAGTAATACTAAGTTAGCTGTGCTACACTGCAAATCATTTAGTCAATCTATAGCAACAGGATACAAGATCATTCCTGCATCCTATACCAGGTCCATCGTCAAATATGCATCAAAGCCAATACCCCTTTCCACCTCCCAAAAAGCTGACATTGGCTTGACAAGCACAGATACCCAACCCCAAGTGTTGCTTGTATATAAACCTCGCTAAGGTATAAAAAGTGTCGCATGCGGCTGACAAAAGAAAACGAGTGGCAGGTTTGTTGCAGTGCAAGATGGGAAGAGGACCATATGCTCTAAGATTCTAGAATATTTAAGAATAATCCCTTTTTCATAAATGTTTCTGGCAAAGCATTTGCACAAGCAAAACAACTTCTGTTGAACTTTTCCATTAAGACTCCTTCCAGAAATGTCATATAGACCTACATGTAGCATTTATCGGTATGTTTTACATGACTTTCTCTAAAGTCGAACTCCTGGAAACCTCAGCTAGGGGGCAAGATGTCTATGTACAGTAAAATGTCAAATATATGACAATCACAAATACAAGAAACAAACATATTCTGTATGTTCTCCATAGATAACATTTTGATGATTAGCTGCAATGCAGAAAAATACCCTTCATATAGAAGCAATATTTTACCTAAAAGACAGATGGTGTTAAAACACTATCATAAACAACATTCAGAAAAGGCATAAACAACATAAATAGTAGATAGTGAGAGTGCACTAACAAAGTAATCTTGTTTTATCATTATTTATAATGTGAATGTGTCCTCTTATCAAATGTCAGATTACAAATTGATAATAATAAAGCCCATACAGAATAGTGATTCAAAATTGAGTTGGTGCATATCAACATAACATGAAATACCTTGGTCATTTCTTTGCTAAACTCTTGCATAGTGGCAGCAACTTCTGGAGCTTTCATTAGATTGTTCACAAGCTTCATGACCTCCGCACTCTTGGATAAATGGCCCACAGTTCTAGCAGTTGCTGAAAATAAAAAATACCGAACACTTATAAAGTTCCTTTTCCCAAATGACACCGAAACAAAAACTATAATCACCATTAGGAGATTATATCACAATAAAAACATAAGAAGTAATTTATAGTTGATGTGACACTCTCATAAACATCACTTGTTATTGGCATTAAAGAAACGGGGAAGAAACTTAGCGAATAGAGAAGTTAGAACGAAATAGACTTGAAGGATACTTTTGATATAAATATAATATTGAATGAAGTTGGGAATAATTATATTAATACAATCTCCATCTTTTATTGCTTCTCTTCAGAAAAGATAAAATAACAAGCACCATTAGAGGTATTTCTACATGCTCTAAATTCTAGAATTATCCTAAGGCTATCTTTCCAGTAAGCCTATTGAGTCCACAGTTGCCATGGGCTGAAATTAGAAAACCTGTATCTTTTTATAATATTAGATACAGTACATTTATAATTGCTCTTTCTTTCAACTCAAGCAGTGAGCTTTTAATCACTATAATTGTAGTTACTCATATACTACTGGAGATTTATTAACAAAGCGATTCCTAGTTAAAACAGGAAAAGACACATATAGTGACATTTATTGACCTCTAGACCAAGCTTACCCACTTAACAGTATTGTTTGATGTTCAGATGGAAACAAGTTCATTCATTATTTTCTTAATGCAGCTCATCAATATGTTGCAGATTTGAAGAAACCACTTCTCTGTCTCTCCCTCTGTGCATATGCATATCCATGTTTTCCCTTGACAAATCATTCTTGAATTCTCGGCATCTATCTATCCACTCAATATATGAGTTTTCTCTTTAATAAGGTGGAGATTTTCTGACACGATTGATCGGACAGTCAGCCTCATACCACAAGCAAGCGGATATCTTAATTGTCGGGTGGTAATTGAAGATTTCAACACAGTAAACAGGCACAGACAGAAGATTTTTAACCGAAATTGGAAAAAAAATTACAGGGAGAAGGAAGAGAATTCACTATAAGATCCCAAGGTTACAATAAATTCTGTGGAATATTATTGTATTTACAACTTCTCCGATAACATCTTTCTTGATGGACATCCAGTGCATAAATACGCTAGTGGTGGAGATTTTCTGACACGATTGATCGGACGGTCAGTTTCACACCACAAGCAAGAGGGTACATTGATTATCGGGTGATAATTGAAGATTTCAACACAGTAAACAGACGGAAACAGAAGATTTTTATGTGAAAAACTCAAATTGGGAAAAATCAAGGAGAGAATTCACTATAGTATCTCAAGGTTATAATGAATTCCGCGGAATATTATCGTGTTTACAACTTCTCCGATCCCATCTCCTCTCTCGATGGACATCCAGGTGCAAAAATACCCTTGTGATGGAGATCTTCTGACACGATTGATTAGACGGTTAGTCTCACACCATAAGCAAGAGGATATTTTGATTATCGGGTAATAATTGAAGATTTTAACACAGTAAATAGGCAGAGGCAGAAGATTTTTACGTGAAAACCCAAATTAAGAAAAATCACGAGGAGAAAGGAGAGAATTCACTATAGTATCCCAAAGTTACAATGAATTCTGCAGAATATTATTGTGTTTACAACTTCTCCGATCCAATCCCTTCTCTCGATGGACATCCAGGTGCATTAATATCATGTGGCGTTGTAACTGTAGCGCGGATATTTCGGTTCTCCATAACTACTGATTTGCACATTGTGATTTTTTTATAACTGTTCGGATTACAACACTTAATTGTTGGGATTGACATGCAGAGATATCTGCCACTATCTGTAACTGTCTACACTGAAATAGGGTGTTGAAACATTAAGAACGTGGGATAATCTGACAGCGTAACTCCGTGAATCAAAGAATCTTGTCGCTGAGCTGCATCCAACGTGGAGGCGGGAGTCTTTACGAAGGGCCTTCGCTGTGAGGGTTGGAGCTTCCGACTAGTGGAATGGTTCCGCCTGAGTTGAATATTCGAGTGAATGATCCCGAATAGATGTAGTCGGAGAGGGACCTGACATTTGTGGGTGTCGGATAGGGACCTCTGGTCAAGTGTGGATGTCGGAGGGGGACTTGGAAGTTGCAGGTGTCAGAGAGAGACCTCAAGTCGCGAGGAAAGGCCCGAGGCTTTCTCTTTGGACGCGCAATGAGCCAACTAGTATGTCCAGTTTGTTATTCGCTTGAGACACTCCTTATGCAGTGGACACGTGTCACGATCTTGACGAGGGTCAAAATCTGACCACTACAAATATCATTCCAGAAAGATCTGTTCTGGAAATCAGTCCCTATGTGTTTGCATGTGTAAACGTCATTCCAGAGAGATTGATTCTGCTCCCTTCCTTAAAGAGATTTGTAGGACCCTCTCTTCATCCTTCCATCTCTCTTTGTACGTGCAAGCACATGCTTGTATTTCTTTCCTTCAATGATCTGCAGCAAAGTCTCATCTTGTAGATATAATAAAAAAGATCAATATCTATAGAGAACAGAGAAACTAACACGAGAAGAGATTAAATTCTCTGAAAATGTTTTCGAGAGCTCAAAAGGTAATGGTAGTGGTTATGGTTAAAACAAAAGGTGTTTCAAATTCAAAAGAGAATATTGTTTGTAAGTCACAGTTATTATATGAGTCATTCTTAGGACAAGAAACCATAATCATCACTCAACTGCTCCTATGGATACTTGAAGTTATCCTTGTGCATACATGATACCAAGGGAATACTCTCAATGGTGGCCCTTTTACCTCATACTTCAATTTTTGGCACTGCAAAGCTTCATAGTTAACAAACATGCCAGTGTAATGATCTTACAGATAAAGTAATAAAAAAAAGCTTGGCTTCATAATCTTTTATTTAAGTTTGAGAAGGTTTTCAATTTTTTTCATAAATTTGCAGTCCCTAGGACAAGATAAGGGCATGATTCTCTTGTCAGTATACAACCACACTTCACTTTCCATTTGTCTTCGAGTTAAAAAAAAGTCTCAGCTGACCAACACTCAATGCACCACTAAACTATTAAAACATCCAAAAGACATATAACCAAAAAAATTCGCAAGTAATGTAAAAATGGAACTATTTACATTAAGTAGTATATCATGACCCAGACAGTTATTAAATATGACTACCAACAATTCAGGTTCATATAGTACTCCCCCTCGACTTAGGATTGTAATTGTAGGCCTTGGCCAGAGCCAAGGTCAGTTTTGATTTGATTCCAAGATTGACCCACAGAGTATCAAGAATTATTAAATGTGCATGGGTTGATCTCAGTCCCAAACCAAGAACCTTTAGCCAAGATTGACAACTGAACAGGTTGCTCAGCTGGCAAACTGAAAACTTGACATGTCCGTTATAGCAGTAAGAAATCCCCTAAACATGAGACATACTTGTGTAGTTATTAGAGGTAGATTCTCATGTTAAAGAAAACTCAACTGATTCTCACTGCAGTACACTGCCTTAATTGCCTTCCATTAGCTGATTAGCAATTATTTCATGTATTTGGACATTTATGCCGTTATTATTATTTTTTTTATGCCACTGGTGTCCTTATCTCATCTTGCTTCAACCTTTTCACCAAACCTATCATCTCAGCCAACCCCTCTAAACCAATCTCATCATCTCCTCTGATCCAACATTTCTTACCAAACTCCATAGCTTTAAATATCCAATAAACCTCAACCAAGGCAAGTGTTTAGGATGAAATATTTGAGGTAAGTTGTTCTTTAAAAGTGTGGATTTGATGGGTTAGGTATGTGATCAAGCAGAGGATTATTGGTGGGGAGCAAGAATGCTACACTGGAGGTGGCTTAGCGTTTGTAATGGAGAAGTGAGTAATGTTTAAAAATTGCTCAAGTTGCTTCAAAGTTTGAAATATTTGTCAAGGATAGATTATTTGACAATGGTTTGGGGTAAATAAAAATGTTGGATGGAAGAAGATAAATGTAAATCATGGTTTAAAATATCGGCCGATTCTTATATATACAAGTAATATTATATCGGGATTTAAGGTCCCCGACACGATATTAGCCCCGTAATATTGACTGACATCGAGGTTGATATTGTTGATATTTGGGATATTGACAATCAATATTGCTGATATTGATAATAAAAACCATTGGCTGATACCGATACCATCACCGAGATTTTAAACCATGCTTAAATGAAATTCAATTTAGGCATTTTAATATTTATGAATTGAGTTAGCTATGTAGGGTATGTCCAATAAAAGAAGTTTGTGGAAGCAACTTGTGTTAAGATCTATGTAGCACACACTTCTATTATGACATCGTACTCGTGTTGGACACGTTATGTACATGTAGCCCACACTTCTTGAATACTCCTTGGACAGGTGGAATACTTCTCAAGTGTGTTCTCACTTATACACTATTTTTTATTTAGACCACCTATCAGATACTTCTTCGACCCATGTCCTATATTTCTTTTACACTTTTTGGTCCAAATTACATGTTTGGTGCTTATTTACTTTCATTTATATATCAAAAACTATATTTTAGCAAAGAAAAAGGCTGCCAAAATATATGTATAGAATGTTTTGATATAAAAAGTAGAAGACATCGAGCAACTCTATAGAAAGTTGAAGAGCCAAGGTTGATTCGTTTTGTAAAATCGTAAATAGATTGTAATTATTGTAATGTTATTACATTATTAGAAATATGTGTCATCTTTTGAATGGATGGACATGTCTACGCATGTATGTATATGTATTCTCTCTTTATTATTTATATATATATACTCTAGTATCATGTTCCTAATGTTGCTTGTGTCCTACTTTTTACAGGGTTAAAGTGTTGCCCGTCTATGACCAAACCGTGTGTGTGTGTGGTGTGTGTGTGTGTGTGTGTGTCCCTGCTTCTAAGGTTAAGATTAGTATCCTAGTAACTTTCCATGATATGGAAGTTGGAGATAGTTGTGTAACTAGGCAGTTAGTTAAACTACAACATATAAAATTGCTCAACATACAAGGTAGCTAGCAGACTTGAGTTAACCTTCAAGGAAATGGCCCAACCACAGTAAAAAAAAACCAAATTCAAACTGACTTACCAACAAGTTCCCAAGATGCATTGAAATTGAATTCAATTGTGCTTTATTTTCATAAAGACGGTTTACAGCTCGCCTTGATCTCACAATTTCCTTGGCAAGAACCTATATTAGAAAACAACTCAGTGTGCAAACAACTGAGTGCTAAGTATAAGCAGTGCAATAAATAAGTTATGAAAGTTCGGCTAGGGGATATAGCATGACCATAAATATATCTGATAGTGTTAAAAAGTTCTATGATTGAAAGTAATAGATATAATTTCATATGACAAATTAAAAAATATTATAAGCAGCTTAGAGAAAATGTTAATAGCTATAAGAAGAGCAATATAAAAGAAAAAGTTATACTGCTCTAACGGTAAAAACAACAACAAAGTTCTTTTTTCAAGTTGTAATGGTATAAAAGAATTATAATTATTTATCTTATTTCATGCTACATTTTATATGGTAGTAGATCAGAGACTTGATGACTCGAGAAATTTGCTAAGTTTTTATGCTAGAGGCTTTTGGCAACCAGAAAGTGTCAATGGAAGTGGGGAAGCTACTGCAAGTTTTGAGGTGAAAGCCTGTTAGATTATAGGAAAGTGAAGGAATAATAATGTTGATATTGCAGGTGAGGTTCAACAATCTCTTCATTTCACAAAGATTTATTTCAATACATGGATGAGTGTGAGAAAAAGAAATGTCTGAATAACAAAACTAACATTTTTTGCACTATCCCACCTTCACCCACTTTCGATCGTTAGGTAGAAAAACAGGATTTTTCTGTTCCCCTTGCAGATTTGAAAAGAGTCTTGACACGCACTTCCTATTCAAATATGGAAAGTAGTGGAAATGGCCTCCACTCTCACTTTCACTACGTTCATAGGGACTTGCCAGCTGGAAACTCTCAAACAAGACATCAATTAACTGATTTTTTTGCAAACAAGAAAGAGCCAAGAAGATTTTTAAAGGCAAAAAGAAATGAGCTTCTTTCTGCACCCTTGGAAGGTGATAAGTCAGTTGGTGTTATATTATAATATGATAGGGCTTTCTGTCTTTCTTTTTCAATCTTGTCGAAAAGCCTAGTGAGCAGCTCTCGATTCAACTTGAAAATTAATTTTGAAACAGTAAAAGTAATATTGATGAAGCACACATTTTATCAAAATCTCTCGCTGGATTGAAAGTGGAGAAGAGATCCTGCAACAAATTCCCTTTTTATTATTATCTCTTTTACAACTCTCCCATTTTCCTCTCCCATTTGTATTGGTTATATCAGAAGTTGATTCTGGAACAGAATCCTACGTGACAACCCAGTTTCCAACTGGCAATAAACTTCCTGAAAACAATCACAAAATTTAGGGCATCGCAAGTACTGTTGTAAACGGAAAGATGGCACACATTTGCTTAACTATTTGTAGGAAGGTTATTTGTACCACATCAGATCTCTCACTCTATCAACTATAGGCGAAGAATAATTGAAGTGGGAGACGAAAGCACACAAGGGTAAAACTCATGATTTAAAATCTCGGTAATGCTATCGGATCAGCCAATGGTTTTTAGTACTAATATTCTCAATATCGAAAAATATTGAAAATATTGGCCCCAATATAGACCGATATTATAGGTTAATATTGTATCGGAAACCAAAAGACACAATACAATATTGCCAAATATATTATTATTGTCCGAAAGTGGGAACCGCGTTAAACAATAGGGTGTTTAATGGTGGAACTCTTCTCCACTCTCAATCTGCGAGAGGTCTATAAAAGAATGTTATGTTATGTGAACATTACTTTTGAAATTTCTAAATGAATATTCAAGAATTTAAACATGTTTTCTACTTATTTAAATCACTTGTAGGCTTGAACCCGCTTGCAGAAAAAATCATTAGGTAACTTATTTGAAAGTTTTAGATAGCTAAACACCCTTTAGGACTTATTTGTAAACAAAATCGAGTTGGTAGCCAAAAAGTTGGCGATCCGCTTTGATCTTAATGCATCAACAGAAATCCATAACGCTAAATCTTAGCAAGTACCAGCAAAAGTCAGCTAACTTCCGTGGCATCTGAATGTTCATTTTGTTAAAAGGAGTCTAGGTTCAAGCAAAGCAGCCAGCATATGGAGACACGGGCCGAGCAAGTTAGAGACATCACTCAAATCCAAATTGAAGTTTATTTGCAGTGGAATTTTGAGTTTGATTTAGGAGGATGCGTTGGGATTTTAGGAATGATTAGGAGATCGTTTGATGTAATACAACTACTTTTACAAGTTCTGAATCTAGTAGGGAAAGAACAAAGTAATAAACCTCTTTAATTGAGGAGAGCTCTTGATTGTAAATCAACCAGAAAAGAAGCCAAGAGAATCTCCCTTAGACCCTATGTTAGGAAAATCATTCACTCTATGAAATAAAACCCTAGGCCCAGATAACCTTAAAATTTTATATAGTGTGGCTGCCAAAAGGGGCTGAGCAATATAGTAGAAGAAAAAATATCTTATAATCATCTTTCTAATGGGATTCAATAAAAAAAGAATCAAAGATACAGGATTATCCTGCTCCAAATGTAAAATATTCCACTTTTAGTATCCATTTTCGAGAGAGAATTGGAGAGAGCGGCCTCTCCTCTCCAATCAGTTCCAGATCAGCTTTATCAGAGCCCAAGTTCCTTCCATGGGGTGGACAGACTATTGTCTTACATGCTTAACATCAATTGTATTTCCCAACATTAGCATTGAATACTACAGACTTCGCTCATACTAATGATGCAAAGACATAGGACCAGACAATGATTCAAGGTGAAGAAGAGGACATAGAAGATGGAACAGTAAATGTAACCAACTAAGACAAGCTGCATAGTTATCAAAGGAGGCAACTGAGTTAGATTTTTGGTAGTTGGTAATACAGGACAAAGAAATCAAAGGGAGCAGCAGCTGACACTTCATATAGTAAGACCTAGCCTAAAGTGGGCGGTTTGCGAAAAGGTAACCAGTTAGGTTGACTTTGCTCCCATGCTATGCCCTTTTTCAGAATCCAAAGATAATCTCACTTTTCTTCCCAGTGGGATCTCTGTTTCCCAGCTACAGAATTGAATCGGCTACACCATCTTTATCTTTTAATATGTAGATATTTGTATGGTGTTTTACCCAACTCAATTATCTGTACAAAATTATCAACAAAGGCATAATATCTGCATTCTAGTCATAGAACTGCTAAAATAGATTCCAAATGGCACCATAATTGCAGAATCCCTTTGTATGCATGTATGAAATTTCAACTATGTTTCGCAGAGTCCAAAAATTCAGAATGAAAGATGGATCTCTTTCCATCTGCTCTTCACTCATCTCTCCCTCAATACCAGAAAACAATTTGATACTTCAAATCAATTGACTATAGTGTTGATACTCTAATTCAGTGCATGTTAAATCTTCTATCAGAAACTCTACGTGAAGAATTTGGAAAACCAATAAATATCCCTATGTACGGCAAAAAAACAGCAAGCATAGCTTGATTAGTGTACATGTGAAAGCAAGAACATAAGGACGATTCCAATAACCTACTCTGTTTAGCAAAGGGTAAACTGACTAAACCAACGTTAAAGAAAGAGATTCTGAACCTGAAACTAGAGGACCTCATATAACAACTTACTCTTATACAATAAATGTTGTTATATCTCTTGACCCATCCAGATAGTTGCAACTTTTAACTCCTCAATTTTGAGGGTTTGGTTAAGGTTAAAGTCCTTGGCCCATCACTTAATGCTTTAGCAAACAGCACCATTGCTGATCCTTGTAAGCCAAAGTCAAATTCAAAATTACAGAGCAATCAATCTATACCGTGCTACTGGTTATATGAAATGTCAGGAATCAAACTCAAATTATAAACTTTGAAGAATCGATGCATACAGATGTGAAGGCACAAAAGCTATATTCAGGCAGCAAATCATTATCTTTCATTTTTTCCCCTCTTTTCTTTTTTTATGACTAAATCTTCTGTTGTTCTATAGAATTTGAAGGTTTGATTCTCGTTTATAATTAAAAACTGACAGTAAAAAAGGATAGATCGACTGGTCTCACCTTTGCTGAGCCCATATCGTTGCGCTTGGCCGCGTCCTTGATCGCTTTCTGGACGTTCTTCTCTTCCCTCTGAACATCTGCAAAAAATTTTAAGGAAAATTCGAGATCAGTACTTCACGAATAGGTTAAGAAAACTGAAAAGGATCGAAAGAGCGATCGATCAAGGAGAGAGCTCTGCCTCGGATTTGGCGCTCGACGTTGCGGCATTCTTGGCGGAGTCGCCGCTGCCATTCCCTGAGCTGCTGCTGAGGGTTTGGCTTCGGCTTCAGCAGATTCTTCACCGTCTCCATCTCTTCCTTCGATCAGAAGATGAAAGGAGACGGAAAAATTGAACTTTGAATCGAAGCTAGTAACCGACTGTTTTTTCTTTTACCTTTTATCAAAATTTCCCCCCTTGATCTGAGAAATGAAAGGGAATCGATTCGGATGCGTTTTGTGGGGGCGATCGCCGTGTGAAGGATGATGGCAGGTGGTTTCTTCTACTAAAATTACAGAAAACCACCTCAACTTACCAAATTTTGGCGATATCGAAGTAGGTGAGTTTTTTATTTCGCCCCTATAATATCCAAGAATTGCAATTTACCCTGTCTATTAAAGAAATCCCCAATTTAAAAACCTTATAGTTTCGAAGCAGACCCTTCATTATGTTTTTCGTTCAAATTCTGAAACCCGTGTGACCTTAACTCTGCTACATGCTAAAATAACATCTTTTGGTGTCTGAAATCTTTGCTCATGTATCACGTTATTGGAGAGAAGAGGCGGTGAAAAAAATGATGACCACAGTACAAGTAGAGACACAGAGAGAGGAGAATTTTTTTTTTTTTAAAATAATAACTAATTTACAGCATACGAGGACGCTTAAGGTTGTAAAATAATTTGGATGCGTAAAGAACTAAAAATGTGATATAAAGATTCAGCGAAGATGCAACTTGGAAACTATAAAATAGTAAATCAGAGTGGGACAAATTGTATTTCTTGTGTTTGGGGGCAAACTGTAAACTACCCTAAAATATATCCAATTGATAGCTTTACATAAAACTAAAATTAACATGCTTAAATTAGTTTAAGTCAGAAGTACTCTCTGAAATTTTTGTTAAAGTTTAGATACTTTCAAAGGACATGCACATCAAACTGAACCAATCACATTGCCATACATATTAGCATGCCCATAACGCGAAACAGACTCATGCACATCCAACAACATTCCAATATTCGATTCGAATGCTTTTAATTTTCTAAAAATTATGGTCCCCGATAAACAAACCAGTTCATGTTCATGAGAGATTCACACAATCTTTTGGCCCTCTGTAAAGTTACAGAAAATTCCTTGACTACGTATGCAGTAATGCTTATTTTGACAAGTAAACTCTCTCATTTACATTGAAGTAAACCAACACTGAGGTTTCTATTTCCATGTCTCCGTAGTCTGGCTACAAGATTTTGAGTTGGATGCTCACGAATTCAGTGGCCTATGAAAAGCTTCAAGTGACTCCTCACTCGGTAAGGTCCATCTCTTTTTCGCAACTGAATCCATTTCTCTGCCGCAGTAGGACCTCTGCTAATCATAAAGCCCTTCTTCATGCCATATATCTACTAAAAAGTCGACCATCTCCTGAGATTTCAAAAAATAATTTAGTGAAAGTGCTAGTGGTTTGATACGAGGGAAATGGATAGAATGTATATAGTAAAACACAAGTACTTACGGATAATTGAATTGGCTGCGGGAAAGGCTGATTGGTAGAGAGCAAGTCCTCGTACGTGGTACACCAGCTAGGAGTGAGAAACACATCGCAAAATTCAGGCAATTTTGGGAGGACGCCGACAACATTTATGTATTAGTTACAGAAAATGTATTGCATGGGTGGGATCAAATTTATGTATTAGTTACAGTAACGGATAGTGTGAAATAACATGCCAACACGTTACGAGCAGTCAACATAACATGTTTTCTTGTAGCCATAGAATGAATGATACATATTCAATATTTGAATACTCTTATATAGAAAATGATTGTCTTGCATTTTGATTTACTTCCCTAGTTTCCTTGCAATCCCTTCCTCCCTCTCCCTCCACTCTCCATTATTTGGGAAAAAAAATCTGAGAGAAAACCTAAGTCATAAGATCACTTGAGTTCCAGAGTTGTAGGGTGCCAACATTTTGTTCAGTGAAAATGGGGCTGCCACAGTGCAATGAGCAAATTGAGAAGTCTACAAAAATTCTTAACAAAACTATGCCCAACACCAACTCTCTGATTTGGAGGGAAATTCTGCAATATCCCTATTTTATAATACATGGTTTAATGAGAAATAATAATAGTATCTAAATATAAATATAATTTGATTTAAGAGATTAATTATTATCTTGTGTGAGTCATTATTATTAATTGTTAATGATTATTATTATCATTATTAATTAAGATTATTATTATTATGTAATTGTTATTAATCATCTGGTATTTAGATTGATATCATTTTCCCTCTCTTTCTCTTTCATTTTTTCCCCTCCGCGCAACCCACTTCATTTTCTTTATTTTCCTCCTATTTTCTTCAATGAGCCCAAGGCCCGGTCCCATACACTATTTTTATTCTGAGCCCAGGTCCAGCCTAATAAGCCCAAAACTTAAGTTACTATCCAATAGGGTTTATTTTGTCATACTTGAGCCCAATAAGAAACCCAATTCAAATAGAATTCTTCTTCTTAACTCCTATCTTTTTAAATCCATGAATATCCAAAGAAAATAGTAAAAAAAAAAATCAGTTTTAACTTCGTTCAAAATTTTTCTCTATCCTAAAACACATTCAAATCAATTTAAAACTAATAGATAAACATTCAAATTTGTAGGTATAGTTAGATCCTAACAAAAAAAATCAATTTTTGAATGTGGGTATAGTTAGATCCTAACAAAAAAAAATCAATTTTAAACTTAACCTAAACACTATCACCTCATAAATATACACAACATTATTCACAAACCCCTAAAAATTCAATCTACTCTAGGAGGGAGAAGGAGACTGTCATCCAATCAAGCATTAAAGTTTAATCATTAGAAGATAAGTACCTAATTTTCCTTTCCCTTCCTTGATTTTAATCTGACGATTCCATCATCAACAAACACCTAGTGTGACATCATGTTGGATGACAAATGCTAAAATTTCATAAGTATTTCATTTGATTATAACAATTGATTGTGATCCTTGAACAGAAGTGTATGTATAACATATTTATCACATTGGTAATTACTGATTTTCATTCTGAACTTGTGTTTTTTTTATTATAAGACCAAGTGTAGACTTGCCTCATGTTTTGGAGGATACTGTTTTCTCGTTTTAAGTTGCAATTCTTATCGAATGTTAAACCTGCCCTTTAGTTTTTGATTGGATTCATAATTTTCAGGACGTTCTTTAATACACATGGTCCATCAAACAATGCAAATGTAATTTTTTTTTTTTTTAACTTTCAACTGATATTCATGATTTTTATATATTTATACAGTAAATCAAGTGTGCATGTGAACCTGATTTATATGCAGTGATAGAAAAAATAACATAATTTACAAGTTATAGGTTTAACATGCTTTTTTGAGTGTATCGTCGGCCCAAGTCACGTGCTTATCTTACTTTAGTGGGAAGCGGGGTGTGGTAAATTCTTAGCTAAGACTACTATGAGACTTGACGGATCTTTCAATTACCGGAAAAGGCCAGTTGATTGATTTTGTCTGTCCAACCCTGAAAGCCTCTAAAGTCACCTATATAGAATTAAAAACGGGACTTAAGTCAAGGGAAGATAGAAGTCTTGCAATAGACAATACATTAACCTATTGCGACACATTTAGGCCAAGAGGACAAATAACCATCATTCCTCGAGAAATGGAAGCACATTGTTTACATCGCACTGACCCTGTACATTATACATATATATCCATAGCTAGCTCAAGTCAGGTCCTTTATTGTTTAATACCTAGCATTGAGGTTAGGTATACTGTACAGGATACAACATATAACCATTTAATGGGAACATCAAGTGGATTTACTTAGTTTATTTAGTTGATTTATTTTAGTCTATTTTAGTTTTTTTTTTTTAGTCATACATTAGTTGTGGTAGAAAATCTCCTTGCATATAAGCCTATATAAGGCTAAAATTGTTGTTGAATTATTCGGTTAATAAATGATTATGAAATTTATTGTTTGAGCATTTTGTAAGATGTGTGCTTTAGGTAAGATGCCTAAGGGAGAAATTCCCAAACTCTATATTGGGAGATAAACTCTGAAAAAAGGAAATCCGTCAAATTAGCAGCAAGCATTGTTCATTATCTCCAAGTTTTGACCCACGCCTTTGACCCTCGTCGTGCCGCCCCCGACCTCAGTACTTCGATCCACACCCTCGTCTTCGCAGCACCTGACAGGTCTCCAGATCTCGACACCGGTCATTAGCGCCCAGATTGATCGCCAACGACCTCACCCTCCTTCCTCACGATATCAAGAGACCTTGCCAACATCATCCAGAGATTGCCCTGATCTTCCTCGACGCGTCGACTCACCATTTGTGCCCTATCGTCATCACGACCTCGCCCAGGAGCTCCGACACAAACCTCACCCACGAGCTCCACCACCGATCTCGCCAACGAACTCCACCGTCGATCTCGCCCACGAAGAGGGTTTAATTTGGGTCAAATCTAGATTTGGGCTCAGCTTTCAATGAGTTGATTTTATTTGGATTTTTAGGTTTGAGTTATTTACAACCCGACCCAATACAACCCGATCCGCCTACCCAGCTCAGCCGAGCCGCCTTCGAGCCGCCAAAGCCATCGGCTCAACCGGGCCGAACTCGAGCAGCCGAAGCCGCTAGCTCGATCGAGCCAACTCGACAGCTCATCCGAGCCGACTGAGTCATTCGCGCCGCAGCTGATGTCATCAGCATTGATGCTGACGTCATCGGCTCCCCTTAGCTGCACTGTTCACTGCATCAGCACAACGGTGTTCTGAAGCTCATTTCAGGTCCATTCGGAGTCTGATTCGAGTTTCGTCTAAAGGTTAGGTTCGTGAGTGAGCCCTAAACGCACTGAAAAGATTTCGTAGCACTTAAGCAGCAAATCCGACTTCCACGAGCCTGTGTTTGGTGCCGATGCTGTCCCTGCAGTAGAAGATCAGCATTTCAGACCTAGTTGCCAGTCCAACTTGAGCCCAGTTTGAGCCATTGAGATTCTTGAGTAACTTCTAATTTTTTTGCACCGAATTTTATTTATGGGGTTTTACTTTTATGGCAAATACATATATACTGATGGTAATGAGGAGGTTGAAAGGGACATGTATGCAGCTCTCTCATATTTTCGGGGTTCTGATAATTATATTGGGTATGAGTGAAAAAGCAATCTTGAAACTTTCTTCAGTTATTTTATTTTGACATCAGAGCAGAAGTACCATTATACTCAAATGAGGCTAGTTGGATAGGCTTATTGGTGGTGAAAAGACAACCATATCGACGATCAGTGTTGATTTGTGCTACAAGATCCTCTCCGTAGTCTGTATGCTTCACCTTTATGCATTTGAGGCAGCGTACAATGATCCGAATTTTGAGCAAGATCTCAAGCCCAAATTTGAGAGCAGATCAATCACTGATGTCTGCACTAGGCTTCAGGTGGTCCTAGAAAGGCTTGTAGCAAGCCAGGCTGTAAAGATGGACAAAAATCCAGAGCCTCCAGTCTCTGTCGAGCCTGACATTCTTGAGGAGTCAGGGTCAAAAATTGTTGCTAATTGTTGCTAAGTTGGAGCCCGAGCCAGAACCAGATATTGCAGTTAAGCCAGAGCCAGAGTCAGTAATTGTTGTCCGAACCAGAGCCAAAGATCGAAGAGCCTATTGTAGAGGCTTTAGCAAATCTCCCAGTGGAACTTGCTATAGAGCTAGTGCCATCTACGCCAGCTGTGAGGGTTCCAGTGACCCTTAGATCGTCTGATTATACGATCCTTTACAGATCTTCCTACAAGAGACAGGGTCATAGGAGATTAGGCTATTCGTGGTGCAAAGTATAATTGATTTGGTTCTCATTCGGCGCCTCTGTCTGCTACCTATGAATTACTTGAGCTACCATTCTTTATAGCAGATCTGTCACGAAAGCCAATTTCACCTCCACCACCGTGGCTTAGGCATGATGCATAGTGTTGATTCCCCGACCACCTCCATATCCCGAGTGAGAGTCAAAATCTGCACTCGATAGAGTCGAGTTTTCTCCAACCCGGGGGAATGATGGGAACATCTAGTAGATTTACTTAGTTTATTTATTTAGTTTATTTTAGCCTATTTTAGTTTTCTTTTTCGTCCCACATTGGTTGTGGTGAAAAATCTCCTTGGATGTAAGCCTATATAAGGTTAAGATTGATGTTGAATTATTTAGTTAATAATTGATTATGAAAATTGATGTTTGAGCATTTTGTAGCATGTGTGCGTGCTTCGGGTGAGATGTCCAAGAGAGAGATTCTGAAACCCTATCTTGAGAGATAAATCCTAAGTTGAGATTTCTTAGTGTTCGTTCCCCATCACCATCAGTCACTAGAATCAGTCCGATGTTAAAACCTAACTCTTGATAATCAAGGATACATTTCAGACATTTGACAATCTAACATTTTTTGAACTAAAAAGAACACATGGATGTTTAAGCGTGCTTTGTTTCTTGTTTTGTCAGGCTGAAGATTCTATCTCAGGAACTCACAACATCAGTACTTCAGTGAACACATAATTTTTTTCTTCACAAGGATAAGCATGGTTGCCTAGGCAAGTGGTGTGAACAGTATTAATATTATACTAATGTTCTTTTAGAGAAGAGCCAATATCATCGAGATTTCTAATAGAATAAATAAAAACGTTCAAGATATTTATATTAGCCGTAGAAAAAAATATCATTTAATGCATAGTTAAAAAGGTTCGAAATCGCGTGTTTTTCATTGTTAGTCTAATTTGAGCAAGCATATCAAGATGAACGGGTCAGATCATCTATGAGGTGGCCCACCGTGAAGTTCTCATGAAGTTTAATTTGAGAACGATTATCATAGGATCATTTCCCTAAATGTGTGTATTTATTTCATTCCGGAAGGATTTGAGGCCGAACGCTTCTCACTCCAATAAAACCCTACGATATTTGAATATAAGATCCATTTCTTTAAAGTTGGTCTATATTATTTCAACTAAAAATCAAAAATCATGTATTTTGAATACTTCTTGCCCATCCATCAAGTAGGCGCAAAATAGACGACCGAAAATAGCATAATGCTTAGATCTACGTCTTTAAACATACAAATTCTCGATCCGACCATTTCATCTTGATCTATACACTTAAAAACCCTCACACACCAATTTTTGTTAGATTTATTTTACACTGTTAAACTAACCAACTCACTATTTCGGCCGTCCATCTTGTGCCTTCTTGAGGGATGGGCAAAAAAAATTCAAAATACATAATTTTTAACTTATGTAGATCAACTTCAATGGAGTGGATTTTGCATTCAGATGTCGTAGGGTTGTATTTGAGTGGGAGGGATTCGACCTCAAATCCTTCTGGAATAACACAAGTTTATATGTGTGTGTAAAGTTTAGAATTAGTTTTTGTGCCATCCCATTCTTTGGCCTTTTCGATCTGAGCATAAAGCCAGCTTTGAAGCACAAAAGTTGATCAATAGAAGCTGAACAAAATTTTGCGATCGGTTATCAACTTGATGTCAATCCTCTAAGACGGTGAACCTTCCTGACCAAGGTACTATGGAAAGGGATGGAAATAAAAAAAAACCTTTAAGGCAGTTGGGAGGCAAGGATCTTACCTCATTCACTCAATTTAAGCCCATGCAATCAATCACCAAGCCTAAAAAATTCTCCTAGACTAAGAAAGGCTCTACTGAAGAATAGAATAATCAAGATTTGCCAAGATGTTTTGTGAAGACAAGTTTCCAATAAAGATTCCCAATTCCCTTGTGACCAAGCTACCGGAGGATATAAGATCATGGGTGGCTTCTCTCGAGTTTTGGAAGCTTTCCCATATTTGTAGAGAGGATAAAGCACCAGAGGATTGGATTGCCAATCAAAGAAGTAAGGGACTCAAGCTTCAGATCTCTGATTCCATGTTCCTATTGACTTGGAGCTACTTCTGAATAGGGATATGTTAGGTTGTGCGTATAGGAGGGCATAATGCCATGTAGTTTGTACCAGAAAAAAGAAGATTTCAATAACCATCCAAACAGAGGTTAGTCAAATAAACCCTTCTTCCCCTTAAAATAAAGATTCTGGACGAACCCTAAACACTGAGGAAAATGACTGACAGATTCGACAATCAAAATTTCAAATTTCAACATTTACTTAAAACTAATTCTGCAATCCTTAAGGGCTGGGAGGCTAACATGTACCTCTATAAAAAATGGGTTCTCAGAATTAATTTAACCTTTACACCCATGATATAGAATACTTAAAGCCCTTCTAGAACAAAGGTCAGCACAACTATGGCATGAATTACATTGTTGGCCTACATCCTAATATAGATAGAAAGATATATAATATAGATAAAACAGATAAAAGCATCATCAATGGGTTGATTACCCATGTTGTAAAGAGACTGGAAGTGGGAAGGAAAGTAACATCGTGCCATTCTAACATGTGAATTATTAAGAAAATGCAACATGATAAAGTTGCAGAATAAGAGCAACAAAATTAAATTTAAACAAAAATAATGTAAATGGTCTAGTACTTATAATCAGGTTTTAAGGGGAAAATGACAAGTGCAGTATAGCAGACCTTATTATTGGTTCTCTTGATGGCCTATGTGTTCTTTTTGTCTGATCGCCAACCCATTCTCTTCTCCTCTCGTGCCAAGCTATAGCAGCTAGAACACAAGTGACACATATCAGGCTTGAGCTATTTAAGGGTAGCACTAGCATTGTTGAAGCAAGAACATAGAGCAGAAAATTGATATGGAAAGATTTAGATGACAAAAGGCAATGAACATGGACAATGAAAATCAAATTATAAAGTTAAAATGAAAAGCATCCAAGACAACATATAGATTAGCTTTACTTATGCTTCTTACATAAAATAAGCACTTCAGCTTCACTGTGCATAGAGAATCTATGGGCACGTTCACCATGGCAAAGATGTATGTTTCTTGACACAATAGTCAAACAGGAAATTAAAATTGTTCCTTGAATTATGAACACATCCAAACGTTAGAATTCCATAATTCATTCTGCAGCTGGTTAACGAACTGCATATTAGAGAATATGTGGGCATGGTCACCATGGTAGAGATGTACATTTCTATATACATTTATCAAACATGAAATTATAACTGTTCCATGTAAAAAGAGAAAATGCAGCCCAAACATTAGAATTTCCCTAAGTACTTTTGCAGCAGGATACAGCACTTTTGATCAAGTGAAAATAACAAATGGCAAAATCGACAGCATCAAGCAATGTCCATAGGATAGTTAGGACCTTCCCAAAATCCAGGAAACAAGCAGCAGCAAAAGATTGATGCAAAAACTTACGGATAAAGCAAGAAACAAAAATACGAAGAAAACACGAAAGAAGGAAAGATTTAAGAACAGAGCAAAGTTGCAAGGCTCTTCAAAAGTTCTCTCCCTGTCACCTATTATTTAATTATTTAGAGCCAGTTCTTGCCATCTGACGTTTTATTGTGTGGTTTTAGCTCCAATTCAAGTAGATATTACGAGATACATACCATGATTGACAAATGAAACAGTAGTCACATTTTCCTCCGTAGACTTGTTTTCTTCACTGACTGTAGGTGGGCCTGAAGACGTGTGTGCATCAAGGGAGTGAGGTATGCTAGCATTGTTTTCCATGGCCTCTGGACTTGTTGACCATTGCCTTCTTCTACGTCTTGATGATGGACCACTGTTCCTCTTTTGAGTTGCTCTTGAAGGTCTATCTGGTATTAAATGGGATTTAGATAGTCCTCCAACGCAACAACTGCTCTGTACAAAGATTAATATGAATAAGCCCTTCATATAACCAACCGATGGATGACGACTAAATACATTAATATATGCCAGTACTTCCACTGTCTAAGAATAAAAATAAAAGCGAGTTTTTCTTTCTTTGTGCTTTCCTTTTCCTTGGGGAGATTTTTCTTTCTTTCCTTTCCTTTTTTTTGTTTTGTTTTTGTTTTTGTTTTTGTTTTTTTTTTTTGTGTTGGGGCGGTGGCGCGGGGTGGGGGTGGGGGTGGGGGTTACACGAGTATTGTACTAAAAGATATGGTTAGCACCAACCCCATAAAAGCTAAGAGAAAATATCTTCAATCGGAAGACGATCCATTTAACATGACCAAATGAGAAGTCGCCGAGAAAAATGGATAGCTCTCAGTGTAAGCAAGTAGCCTTAGTCCTGTTCCATCAGAGTAAGAATCAGAGCACCAAACTATAAGAACAGAGCTATAGATGGTTTTCGATCTTATTAAACAGTCTCCAAAATATACAAAACAAGCAATGAAGATCAACTTCATTCTATCTAGTAAATAAAAAAGTAATACAACGTAAAAAGGGAAACATCGGGAAAAAAAGTTATGCAGCACCAGTGAAGATTGTAGATTCCTCTGTTACATAGTAGTCACTAAGTACAACGGTGACAGCTTAATCACTAAGGGACCTACATATTCTGTATGGCTCTCTCTTGACTGAATATGGAACTTGATAATAATTTAAAAAATAAAATGCATTAAAATTATTAAGTCGTTAGAAAAAACTAAATATGAATTCATGAAGTAGACCAAGTACATGGTGCTAAAATATGCTATCCGATATGCAATACCCAAAACCAAACAGTTGGCAACTTGTGAAGTTTGACATTTTGAATAAACATAGTAAAAGATTAAAGCAAGCAACACTGGTGCATCACTAAATTCAACTTGCAAGTCAGAATATTTACAGAACAATATAATAGGACCGGAAAATCAATATCTCCTAATTGCCTTTCTGTTCAAATGCCTGTAATATGATCTGTCAAGTTATCAGGAAAAGCCCAAGATTCATGCATCTCAGACATTCATAGTCTTATTAAAGAAACCAACCCCTCCTGTCAGACTTTTCGCAACACAACCAGCAAAATATTTAACTTGTATTGTTCTGTAATGTTCAATCCTTTCCTGTCAAATGAGTAGATCTTGATAGACATGATATTTTTAAAAAGATTCACTCCCAACTAGTTTTTGATCATTATTCCCATCACCAACATATAAACATTCCTCATCGAAGTCCTGCACCCAAAGTTTCTAAAGTCACAACAATAAATATTATCTCGACGCTTTTTAAACTTATTTTCAGTAGTACCCTACTCAACTTATTTTATATAATTCCCAGTGCTGAAAAAAGTTATTCAGACTATTTTTGTTTCCTTGTCTATGCATCAAGTAACATTTTTTTAGGAACACGTTGTAGCTTGGTGCCTGTTGCAAGCATGACTTGAAGTTGCACACAGCACGAAGGTCTTACCACTATGCCACAGTACCACTTGTGAGTACCTAGAAGTGGATGACACAAAACAAATTGTTTTTGACAGTTCAATTTTTGTTTAACCATTGGAAACATATGTGTGAGAGAGAGAGAGAGAGAGAGAGAGAGAGAGAGCCTTGCGAAGATTTTGAAGCAAATCCTTCCTTTACATCCAAATCGAACAAGGGGTCATTCAGATATTAAATACATTGCATTCAACTCGATCCATAACTATTAAATGTTTAATCACATTTTCCAAAGAGACCAATTGATTTTAGGAATGCTCATAGGAACTGAACCCCCAAGCATACATGCATCTTAAGTGGGCATAGTACTCTTAGCTCATATCCACCTTCAAGAGCCTCAATTATGGTTAGATCTATATGGATCCCACTATAGACTAGACATCCCACTGATATAGGGACCCACTTATATGCAGGTATGTGCAAACCTTATATTTCTACAATTATACTAAATTACATGGTGAATACTCATCTAAAGCATGCGAATGATAATAATGTTAACCTGATGTGTCATCATTTATCAACAATTTTATTGTAAATTATTTGCTTTGAAACAATGGGATATGAACAATGCATAGCTTAATTTTAAAGGGTTAAAATTCACAAACATCCGTGTTCGATCAAAAAGAAGCTTGTAGCAAATAGCTGATGTAATACGAGATAAGATTGCAATCACCTTCAAACTAAAGAAATGAAAACTAAGATTTTGAATTGAAGAACTAGAAAAGAGGGATTAGGGTTTAAAAAAGAACCAGATAGATTTGGGCTTCACACCCCTTGCACCCGAGCTTCGCACCCAAAATTCAAGAGCACTCTCAAGAGATTTAACTAGAAAAAGTTTTCATTATTCATTATCTATTTATTCATTAAGTTGAGCTTCTTTATATAGACTCTTACAAAGTGAATTTTCACATCACAACCGATGTGGGACTAAGTTTCATAATAAAAGAAAAAACTAAACTCAAAAATAGATTAAAGCATAAAAAGATAACTAGCACTAGTGTGATGTCCCCATCATTTTCCCGGGGGTAGGAGAGAGTCGACCCTGTTGAGTGAGAACACCTCTCATGAAGCATCTTAATTGGGCCATGTTGGTGGTCGTGACAGTGTTACTAACGCATCACATTGAGACCAAGGTGGTGCAGGTGGAACTGGTCTCTATGTCAAATCAATAAAAAATGGCAGCTTGATCAAGCATTAATAACAGACTGAGGCACATCACCCATGATGAAAACTGAACCGACTGCACTCTGCACCATCAGTGGCCTGATCTCCTGTTAGCTTAGTTTCTGTAGACATTTCTGCAATGGGTCATACACATCAGGCGATCTCAAGAAAAATGATGCCCTCATAACTGCCAAAGGTGGTATTAGATCCAAAGTAGGCTCCGCTGGAAGATTTACAAGGGTCTTACTCTTCAACTTTCACAGGCTGTAGGGAAATCTCTTCTTACTGTGGCACTGACTCAGTAATAACTTCTGGCCCTGGCTCTGATTGATCATAAACTTCTGGCTCTGGTTCTGAATTATCATCAACTTCTGACTCTGATTCTAGATTGTCAACAACCTTTACAGCCATGCTTTCTAGCATCTTCACTATGCTAGTGAGGATCCCTTTACATTCAGCGATCAGATCGCTGAATTGTGGCCCCCGAGGTATGAAGCATACCAGGTATGAAGAAATTCTTGTAAGCTAAGCCAATCTCGACAGTCGATATGACTATCTTCCCATCACCGCTTCTTCTCCAGCTAACTTCATTTGGGCATAATGACACTCTGCACAGGTGTCAAGGAGAAATACCTGAAGAAATTTTTGAGATGATTTTTCCACTTTTATACGCATCCTGATCATAAAAATCCCGAAAATACGAAAGAGCTGCATATATGTCCCTTTCAACCTCCTTTCATCCCCATCAATATAAATGTATTTGCCACAAAAGTAAAATCTCATGAATAAAGCTCAAAGCATAAAGATCAGAGGTTACCAAATAAACTCAGTAGCTTGAATTGGCTTCAGATTAGGCTGAAGATGAGCCACAACGCTGATTCTCTGCTGCTGGGACAGTATTAGTGCCAAATACGAGATCGTGGAGGTCGGATCTACTACTCAAGTGCTATGAAATTTTTGTAGTGGCTCCGGGGCTCAGTCACGAACCCAACTCTTCAAACAGAGTTCAAAACGTTTGTAGCAAGTTCTGATACTAAATTGATGTATACGGAATAGGATTGCAATCACCTTCAAACTAAAAATTGAAAACTAAGATTTTTGAATTGAAGAACTAGAAAAGAGAGATCATGATTTAGAAAAGAACCACATAGATTTGGCCTTCACACCCCTTACGCAGGCTTCACACCCCTTACACCACAGGTTTCACACCCAAAACTCAAGAGCACTTTCAAGAAAATTTAACTGAAATTTTTTTCATTATTTATTGTCTACTTATTCATTGAGTTGAGTCTCTTTATATAGGCTCTTATAAAGTGAACTTCTCTATCACAACCGAGACAAATTTTATAATAAAAGAAAAAGGTAAACTCAAAAGTAGACTAAGACATAAAAAGATAACTAGCACTGATGTGATGTCCCTATCAACAACGTTTCATGTTGAGACCACGCCAATAATCGGGCTATAACACAAACTATTATGTGCGCCTAGGGCCATGATCGATGTTGTGAAACCGTAGAAATATATAATCCTTGTAAAAGAAAAATAGTAAAGTAAAGTAGCAATACCAAGATAAAAAGAGAATAATATGATAATTTAACGTCATTCGGACAAACCCAGCTTACACACAGGGAGAGAACTTGAGAGAGTTTTATTAATAAACTTGGTATAAGAGATCTAATCTTCCCTTTGATTCCCATTAGAGTATTCATCTGCTTGAATTCCTCTAGATTACAAGAGTATTCCTTCTCTTTTTGCACCGTACCTACTCTTCTTTTTGCATTGGCTTCATTTTTCTCTGTGTTGTTACAATTTACTGGATTATAATCTTTATTTATAAAGTTTTACAATGCAAACTCTATTTCAACTATGAGATGATTCTTAGTCGTTGGATGCGTAAAGAATATGATCAATCCTTATAGGAGTTGATTCTTGATTTAGAATAATTCTAGACCCTTCAAGATTTAGAAACACATCTTTCAATAGATAGAATTTGAGTTCTATTTGGAGTCCACCAGAAAAGAAACATGAATGCGCTAAAAAAGAAAACCAGAATCCAATCTGGGCTTTTAGCTGTCGACAGGCCCTTGTGTATGTCAAAAATCTGATCTTGATTTCTTCGCTATTGAGTGTTGTCGACAAGCCTGTCGACAACCCTTTGTGTGCAGTTGACATGCCTGTCGACTCTCGCACAATTTTTAGATCTAATTTTTTTCAAGTTCTTCCTCTTCTCTAATTTGATTGGATTTTCTTTGACCATCTCTTCTTGAAAATAAGGCAAATTCACAACAATCTTCATCTTGACTTGCTTTTCAAGCCTTTAGCAAATATATTGAAATTTTGAAAATTTACTTTGATTCTTTCCTTGATTGTAACCCTACAGTGAAGTCTTTATTCTTGCCCCCTCTCCATAGGGTCTTTGGATAATTCATCGCCATGTCTAGGGCCATCTCCGGCTTTGCCCGATACGCCCTTTCTTTTGGGGTTGTATGGATTCAAGGAAGTAGGCGTGAGGAAGTGAGAAGTGTCATTTCTCACTTTCACTGTCCATCTAAACATCAGAAAAAGAAAATGGAAAACCCCTTTCCTTTTCTCTTTTCCCCTTTACACAAATATTTTCTCACTTCCAAGGTGCTACAATTAATTTTGTGGTCATATAAACCTCATTTGTAATAAGTTATACCTCAAAATACTTAACTTTGTGCTCATTTATATATTGCATTCTAATTACATTTCAAATTTTTTATAATTAACTTTTATTTTAATATTATTTCACGGTCAACTTTGCGGTCAATCTTTTCACTCCACTTGCACATTACCAATCAAACACTGGAAAAGACATTACACTTTTCCAATTCACTTCCAACTACCATCCAAACACCAAAAAAACACAAATTCTCATATTTCAAAAGGAAAAAAATCTTACTTTCCATTTTCTCACTTCCACCCGCTTCCAAGCATCTAAACAGCCCCTTTTCTGCAACACTTTGACCTGGTTAACTCCCATAGCAGTATTCCATAAAGCTCCACCTCGCAATGAACTCCCTTCAAAGCTTGTCATTGAAACTCCACCTTGAACTGAGTTTCCTTCTTTTAGCTTGTATATCCCTCCATACTTCTCTCCTTTCAGGATTACCCTATCTTCTTGGCTAACTTAACGATTCCATGTTGCAGTTGGATCTAACATCCCTTTGAGTCAAGCACCCCTATGGATATTAGATTGCACCATCTCTCCGAGACATATCGGATCGCCTTCAGAGCACGCACCGTCCCATCTCTACTTAACATTGATTATCTCAGTGTTGATGACCTCGCAAGTCGAGTCATCCACCACTTTAACAGTCCATTCCTCCTTTGCAAATAAAGAGTAAAACATCTCCTCTGAGAACATACATGAACCACACTACCAGAATCTAATATCCACCCTTTATCAGTAAAAGTGTTATCTATGTAAGTCATTAACGCATAGGTGTCTGATGCACCCTCTGCCACGTCTACCTCCGCAGTTTACCCTTTCTTCTTCAACCACTATTGTCAGTGCTCGCAGTACTTCTTTCAATGCCTGACATGCCTTTAACAAATCTGGACTTTTCTTTCCTCCTCTGCTTGCCATGACCACCAAACCTGAACCTTCCTGCATAACTTGATTTGACCTTTTCTTGATCTCATTTGATAATAAAGTTGCTCCTTTAAGATGAGAGTTTTCTTTTCATAGAGCATGCTAGTTATGAAATATGATCATATTACTCCGGAAGCGAACTGAGAAGTATTAACGTCTTGTCCTCCTCGTCGATCTTCACATCAACAACCAGTAAAATCACTGATCTTGTTGAAAAAGTTCAGATGATCTAACACCATTGTCTCTTTCTTCATGTGTACCCTATATAATTGTTTCTTCAAGTACAGCTGGTTGGAGAGACTCTTTGTCATATACAATATTTCTAATCTTAACCACAAACCCGTAGCCATTTCTTCATCTATCACGTGATATATGACATTGTCTGCAAGACATAATTGGATCGTACTTGTAGTTTTTAGATCCAACTCCTCACAATCCTCATCTGACATGCTCGCAGGTTTTGCTAACTTTCCCTGCAGGATTTTGTGAAGACTATGTTACATCAATAACACCTTCACCCTCTTTTGTCATAGACCGAAGTTTTCTTTGTCATTGATTTTCTCGATTTTGAACTTGCTTGCAGAATTTTCAATCTTAGACATATCGCCTTATCGTCAATCTTAAACTCTGATACCAAATATTCAGACCACAACAATAATCGGGCTATAACACCAACTGTTGTGTGCGCCTAGGACCGTGATCAACATTTGCAAAACCGTGACAATATGTAATACTTACAAAGAAAACTAGTAAAGTAAAGTAGTAATACCAAGACAAAAAGAGAAATAACACGAGAAATTAATGTGGTTCAGCCAAACCCGACCTATGTCCACGGGAAGAGAACTTGAGAGAGTTTTATTAATAAACTTAATACAAGAGATCTAACCTTCCCCTTGATTACCACAAGAGTATTCACCTTCCCCTTGAATCTTTCTAGCAATGTTTAAATTAACAATAATTTAATGGTAACATTTTCTTTTCGTTATGTTAACATAGGTTATATCATAACGCATAATGTAGGTTACGCGATTTAATATTTATTTAATAAAAATAAATTTATATACGATATTTAAGAATTTTTATAAATAGGAAAATAATTTTAAAAAACTAAAAAATATCAAAACAATATACAACACATTTAAGCAAGGCTCACAATAATTTTTTAGAGGCATCACAATAATTTTTTACATTCACGAGTTATAATAAATTGGCAAACATAACAAGTTGCATAATAACTTCACAAACATAACAAATTAAGTACGCAAACATAAGTCATACAAAATAAAGAATCATAATACCCTGAAATAACAAGCATGATAATTGAATTAATTAATTATAACAAGCATGATAATTGAATTATAACAAGCATGATAATTTTTAGCAATTATCTTTTAAGTAATTATCTTTTGATAATATTATCTCAACTAATATTTTTAGCAATTATCTCTCTGCCCTCTCCCCTTAGATATTTCACTCTCTTAGCTTTCTCTCCATCTGATCTCTGTCTGCTCTCCCCTCCCAATCTTTCTCTAGGGGAGAGAGATCGGGGGGAGAGAAGAGAGAGCTTACATGTAATTGGAGACGACGCTGACAAGAACCACGACGTTGAACCACTGCTTGGAGACGACGCCAGCGAGAGCCACCACGACAGAGAACCACTAGAGGTAAGTCTTCTTCTTTCTTCTTCTTTTGATGTCTTCTTCTTTCTTTTATGATGTTGATCGGAGAAAGGTAGGTCTTCTTCTTTCTTCTTCTCAGCGCCGACGATAAGGTTGCAGAGACGACCACGAGGTTGCAGAGAAAGAATTTTTTGGGAATTTTTTGGCCCTAGATCGAGCGAATTTGGGGGGTTTATAAAAACTCTACTTGCGCCGTAATTTAAGTTACGTGTGTTACATTAATAACATAATGTAACGAACGTTACGGATAAAATAATCATAGTTATGAAACATTGTGTTTTTTAATCTTGTTACGTAACAATTGGGCGGCGTTAGGTTATATAACGCATTATAATGAGTTATCTAACGAGTTTTTAAAACACTGCTTTCTAGATTACAAAAGTATTCCTTCTCTCCTTGCACCATCACTTACTCCTCTCTCTCTGCATTGGCTTACTTTCTTCTTGTGTGTTACAATCTACTGGGTTATAACTTTTATTATAGAGTTTTATAATACAAACTATATTCAAACTATGAGATGATCTTCATTGTCGGATACTTGAAAAACTTGATCAATCTTTATAGGAGTTGATTTTCTTGATCTATAATAATTATAGACCATTCAATCTTTAGAAACACATCCTAAAATGAATTAAATTTGAATTCTATTCAGAGTCTACCAGAGAAGAAACCTGAACGCGTCCGAAAAGGAAACCAAATTCAATCTGGGATTCTTGCTGTCGACATGCCTGAGCGGGAAGAAGACTCTTGAAATTCAAGTATATGGCTACATGCATATGACCCTCCCCAATCCCCGAAAAAGGTGGCAACCATACCCATTTTCCAATGTATTTAGAGGATTAATAATGAAAATGTTGGGAAATATGCAACGAACTAAGCCAACAGAACTAATTCCAAGGCATCTATAACACAATTCATTAGGGGTGTAATTTGATCCTAGTTCTTCAACTAAAGATATGGATGTTATTTGCTTATATACCAAGATACTAGGCTAAATTCTCTTGTCCGCATTGATATGCGGCAATCTTCCTATTAGGCTCCGAAAGGAAACAACTAAAATATCAAAATGGGCATGTCTATATTTTAATTCACCGGACCAATATTCTTTTAGGTCTCTTAATGACTTGCTCGCCGTTTAGGGTATTGATGGTTTAACCTCAATGCCTCATCAAATTCAAGTAATTAGATATAACTTTAGGCTTTTATTGATGTATAAACCTCCCGTCAAGAATGAAAATAGTTTTTTGCATGTTTTTCCTCAAACAAAGCTAACTTTGATATGCCTTTCCTAAATAAGGGTATCTTATCCACAACATATTAATTAACCAACAACATTCTATGAACAATCTTTGAGTGACATTGGGCGTGCTAATGGTCCTCTAGTCATTTGTATATGTAGTATTGAATCTCTCAAACTCAAAATTGATGGGTAAATTAGATTCTCAAAATAATACCTAAAATGCAGCCTTCTGGCTACCATCAATTTCAACCAAAATTAATCAAACCACTCCAAGCAAACCAACTGAGAGAATCTGAGTAGATCTTCATCATTTCACAAACACACTTCAATCTCCCAACTGCTTTTTATCAATTTTTGCATTACAAATAGCAATAAATTAAAACCAACATAAAATATAATAACCCCAAATCAAAACCACCACAAACAAGCATCAAACAGATGATATATCACATCAAATCATCTCTCAACCACAACAGAGACCAAACCAGAAAACACCCAGATTTCCCTTCGATCAGAACTGATTAAAAAAAAAAAAAAAAAATCTCTATTTTTCTATAAAATGACATAGGTAAAAATAATAATAATAAATACAAGAAAAGAGAGAGCAAGAGGAGTTCATACCTTGTGTGTGCGGTGGACTCGGTCGAGAAGAGAAAAGAAATGATTGGCGAATAAGAAGAGATCTGTCGAGCCCTCTCCTACTGTCTCCAGGCTTGGCCTGTCCTTTTCTTTGGCTCTTTAAACCCAAAACGACGCACAGTTGCGGGGACCCATTGACCTCAGGGGGGGGTGACATTGTGGGTAATCTCCAGTTGGGTGGAGCTGAGTTTTTCTCCACGAAATTTGGATATTGTAACGTAAAACGCGCGGCGAATCAGAGCCGTTCGTTGAATCCGATGGGCGTTGGTACAGCGGCCGCGTCCGCACACTGTGGGCGCCTATTGGAGCTCGGTCGGCGGGACGGGTCTCAATCCAAACTCAAGCCCGACCCAATTGTGACAGGTGTTGAGATGAAATCGGGTTTGGATCTGATACTCGATAAGACCCAGCCCATAAAATATTAGCTCAGCCAACATTCAGACCTCACAGAGCCATACTCTTCTCCACAGTAAAATACTAATAAGATCAGAGATGAATTATTTGTAACTTAACTTATATATATATATATATATATATATATATATATATATATATATATATATATATATATATATATGTATATATATATAATAATAATAATAATAATAATAATAATAATAATAAATAGAAAATGTAGGCTTGAAAGATGCAGCCTGAAGAAGAGGGTGACTGGAATCTTATCCAAGAGGTCTTGGATTCCTTATACCATAACAGAAGGATGAGCCACACGAAGCATTTTCAAACCATTAATGTTTTATTTATTTTTTTAAATTTTGTGTATGTTGGAATTAAGGCCCTGTTTGGCTGTTTGAACATGAAGGAAAAGTGTACGACTACCACTCAGTCAATTCTCGGGTATTATTCGAGCTTTTAGCTAGAAATTCTTACACAATACTGTAATTGTAAAAAACTGAATTGAAAACGTGACACCCACGCACTTTTCCTTATCAGTTTTCATAGCAAATAACAAAGTTGAACATCAAAAAAGCTCACGGAGCTCAAATGTCAGAATCAAAAAAATATGGATTCACCCACTTTCGGGGCAAACAATCAGGGTCTAATTGGACGGAAGAGATTATATTCTTTGTAGTTGAATATGATTTTTATCTCTTTCAAAATGGAAGAAAGAATACAAGGAGCGAAGTGCAAGGGGGCTGTCATGTTGACATTATTTTATTACGTAGGAAAGCCTCAGATCAGTCTTTTTGGGCTTTAATATTTCAGCCAGAAGTTTAAGGCCCGTTGGAAAGTTATGAAGAAGGCCAGTCCAATAGACCGAACTGTGAGCTAGGCCACAAGTCAGCCCATTAATCTGTTTCCAATCGTTAGTAAAAATTAGAAATGAAGCTAAAGCTTTCAGCAATGCGTCTCCTCTTTCCTTCAGAAATTTCTGAAGACTCTCTCTCTTCACTTCACTTCAAGAATCGAAGGAGGTGATGAAAGAAAGCGAGCGGCCAATGGAGGAAACTTCACAAAGGGTGGGTTCGGATGTCGCTTTGTTGTTTCAGAGACAAAAAGGTTCGATTTTTATGCCCAAATTGAAAATTTTGGGTTAATGTTCTATCTATTGCTTAGAGAATTTAGGGCCTGTTTGTTTCGTTGCAAAACGTCGCAAGTCTTAAGTCGTAAAATGAGAATGGAAAAAGTGAACTGTAGCAGAGAAAAATATATTATGTTTTACGGTGTTTGGTTGATAAAGTGAAGTGTAAATGGAAAAGTATATTGTGTTTTACGGTGTTTGGTTGATAAAGTGAAAATGTAAATGGTAAAGTATATTGTGTTTTACGCTGTTTGGTTGGTAATGTAAAAGTGTAAGTGGAAAAGTTGACCACAAAATTAACTGTAGCAGTGATTTAAATATTAAAAATACTATTAAATTAAATCTACTATTGCAAATTAAATTGTATTAATAAATTTGAGATAAAAAATTAATAATCTTAATATTTTATTTATAACAATTATATAATAAAATATTAGTATAAATAGTAAAATATTACTAAAATATTAACTAAATAAATAATATAATATTTTAAGAAAATCTAAAGAAATAATAAAAATTTTAAGAATATACTAATAAAATATAAATATTATAAAATCTTAAAAAATAATAAAATATAGTTATAATATTATAATATTAAAAATACTTGAAAATTATTATAATATAAATTTTATTATAATATTATTGTAATATTATAGAAATATAAAATTAACAAAGTAAAATATAATTATAATTTAATAATAAATTATCATTATAGTATTATTATACTGAATTATTATTACAATATTAACATAATAAAATATTAATATAATAATAAAATATATTATGATATTAATAAAGTAATTTTTTATGTTAAAAAATAAATAATTAAATATATAGTAAAGTATATATATTATTATATTAATAAAATTTTAACTCTAAATAAAATATTAAAAATGGAATAAGTATTAATAAAATAATAAAGTATTAAATAAAATATTAAAAAATATTAAATTAAAATAGTAAATATTAAATATTAAAGCAATATTAAAAACAATAAAAAATTAAAGATTAAAAATATAAAATAATTAAATAAGAAATTGAACACTATTTAAAATATTAAATATTTAATAATATTAAATTATATATTGATTATCAAGTAACTGTTTTGAACTGTAAGGGTACTATAAGTGAGAGTTACATGACCACAAAATTAACTGTAGCAACTGCAAGTGAGAAAATAAGAGTGTAAAAGTGAGATTTACATGACCACAAATTTAACTGTAGCAACTGCAAGTGGGAAAAGAAGAGTTGCATTTTGCAACTTGTTTTTCAGCGAAACAAACGGCGGAAAATGGAAAAGAAGTTTTACGACTTGCGTTTTGCGGCGTTTTGCGGCGAAACAAACACGCCCTTAATAGTATAGCAGCATGCTTTGGTTTGGTTTGCTCTCGATACTTGTTTCGAAAAGTAAACAATGAATAGCTTAGCTCTGTTGTGGTCAGCGGCTTACTCAGAATTTTCGCTCAGACGGGGCAGAGACATTATGACCTAAAATTGAAATATTATAAAACTGAATAACTTATCTCAGATTTTTCATATTAGAAAAAAGATAGAGTTATAATACTCCCTCCGAGAGGCCATATTCTGAAATCGTTGTTCTTTTACCGATACATCACGAGCTTAGCTCTGTTATAATACTCCCCTCCGAGAGGCCTTATCAACTAAAATAGAGAATAATTCTTCTCTAATATCACTAACAATAGCAGTTGTCGTCTCAACTGTGGCAGCACTGATAATATATTTCTGAACTTTTCGTGATGTCAATTTTAAGTTTTTAGGAGCATTATTTAGCACAATTTTATTGATTTCTTCATTGTGTTCAGCAAGAAATTTTAAAAGCTTTATAAAGTTATCTTGATATAGGGATCCTCCAATTCATCATGATCACGAAAAACCAATCCTTGGTGTAGAAGAAACCTAACGCAATCAACTGATGCAGTCAAATGAGTATGATAAACACTTGGTTTGTATAGGATATGAATCAATGTGATGACAAATGTATAAGTGTAGTATTCAAAATTTGACTCTCATTAGGATGATGACACGTGTCCAAACTACCAAGAGCTTTTCCTGAGAAATCCACAACTCTTAGAGTCCAATCCGTGCATCTGCCACTCATGACTATCTTGGAGCTTCTCTCCATCCCGAAGATATCCTCGGTCTGGAGCCACCTTCTACTATTCCGAGACCTCTACCTCTCTGAGGTTGGATTATTCTGTTCATGCCTGCATGTCATTACTCATCATGAACATCATGATACCACTTGAAATACTTGACTGATTATGCAAGACATCTACTTAATAAATATATTGTCCATGTTACAATAGTTGCTGAAAAAATATTGTAATACGGTAACTACACCCTCCTGTTATACTTGTTACATATCCTGTTATACTGGTATCTTGTTCAATGACATCATATATCTTGACTACACTGTTGATGTTTTTACCGTGACTGTCACCGAGTTATCCCAGTGATCTAGGTAACATGTACTTTATTTATCTTAATAATCTAAATAACATGATATTAAACAACTTACACCGGGATTGGGAAAAATTAATGGAGGAAACAACGTTTGTATTTTGGGTGGACCTAAGATATAGGTTACACAGCAGAAAGAGGGTTCCACTGCAGGATTCCCGTGGGGTGACTGACACCCCATCCTGTTCCTGTTCTTATTCTTATTGTACATGTTATACAATTACCTGACTTGTTATACATGTTACTTGACTACCTTGCTGTAGGGCCTGATTCAGCGCCAGGAGTCTGGGCCGTGGTCTCAGGTATGCACGGGACCCACTTAAAACACAAACAATGTCTTCAACTAATCAGTTTCAATAACATAGGATCCTAATTGACATGTGTAATAGGCGTATCATGGGATGCGTTTATTACATGTGGCAATTGGTGTTCGCAGACATAATAATAATAAATTGTTCATAATGTATTGTGACTGATTGTAGACACCGATATATGCATGATATTATAGACATCTGATTACACTCATGACCTAATGTACACCTGACTATAGCACTGATTGATTTAATTACTGATCATTTATGTTGGCATGTTATTTCAACCTTATCCTGCATATTTCTTTCATAGTATGCTCACGTTATATGCATGTGCACCTTTCCTTTTTATTTATATACTCGTTGGGTTGCTTTCTAACGACCCTGAATTTGCACGTCCAGATATTGAATGTTTTCTTTTATTGATCAGGTGTTCGATGGGACTAGACATGTTGCGAGGATCTAGAGTTTCTCTCTATCTAGTCTGGTATTCTTGTCTTCATTTTATTCCTGTTGTTTCTGTAGTTTTTTTATTCTATATCATTGCCAGTCGTTATTTCATTCCTTATTCATATTATTATCATGTGTGAACATTTATACGTAGTATTGCAATGATGGTCATTCATTTTAGTAGATTTTTATACCTTATTCAGGTTATTTTAGGCTTAGCCTGTATACGAGGGGTATTCTCCTCGCGTATATATGTCGCTGACTCTCGTCGCGACTCCATTTTTCACGTATTTTGGGAAGCAGGGCATGACAAAGTGAGTGACTAGGGCTGAAGAGATGACTCTAAATTGAATAGAAAAGATTACTTGTTAAGGTTTAGTTTACATTTTGTACAACATTAGATGTAGAAGTCATCGGTTATAACAATATATCTTTATTTATTCCAGCACAAAAAAAAAAAAATCTTTAAAATATATCTTTATTTGACGTAAATGTACAATATTTTCTACCGTCGGTTTGTGTGGTCAATCATAATTTTTCTCTTAAAGAATGAAATCAGTCTATTATAGGATCATTGCAACATAATCCTTCTACTTAACTTTAAAACTAGAGCAATTTCAGAAGACATTTAGATTGCAATTGACGAGCTTGGTGATGCGTCATTGTAGACAGAAGGAGATTCTTCATTTGTTATTGATCATATTTTGGATGATCAAACTTCAGGATTCAACTTCAACTTTACTTGAGGACGCAAAACCATGCTACATTGATTTTCAGAAATGAAAGTCTCTCATATTTATAGAGAGATCAATATATGTGTTGTTGGGTTGTAAAATATATTAGAAAACATTAGATAAATATGTGGTTTACAGAGGAGCTTTCTCATGATCTTTTACTTATTATCAAGGTGTGGAATTTCAAATACATGAAAAATGACGGTGATGTTAGAGAGACAAATGCAGAGCCACACTGATCCACTCAACCTGTTTAATTACCTTAATCAAGGTAATTCACACAAGTCCATTGATTATCTAATGTTTTATTTTTTGTTTTCCTTTTGAGGATAATTATTTTCCTCTTGTTTTAGTTTCTTGTAATTGTATTTCTTATGAAAAAACCCAGCACAATTCTTCTAGCTCGTGAAATGTCACTCTCTTAACTCTCACCATCTCACGTGTACAAAAGCGTGCGGGGTTTAAATTGAATTCTTGTTGGGTCGGGTTGAAAAATTAGGGATCAAAATCCGTCATTCCTTTGCCCTCACGTTCGTTCAGCGACGAACACCGAGGCACTTCTTCTTCAATCGGCGGTAGCCGCGTCCTCTTCTTCTCCAACGAGGAAGGGGTTCTTCTTCGAAAAAGCCCCCATCCACTCTTTTTCTCGACGGAGGCACAGTGCTCTTTGCCTTACCCTCACCAAATTTGCTTGTTACAACCCGAACCGTCACCAAATTTTAGTGGGGGCGACCGCTCCCACTCGCCCCCACTGTAGGTTCGTCACTGTTTGTGATTAATGTATGTTGAATTAGTTTGAAATGTGAAGGTGTTCGTCTCTTTTTCGATTGCTCTCTTGACATGGAAAAAATTAAAATTTTGAGATGCTGCTTAACAATTTCTTATTTTTGTTCTAATAGAATATTACTTAAAAGTTAAAATATGCAAATGACAACTGGTGAAAACTTTTAAATTTTAGTAAGAACTTATAAATTCTAGGAAATCTTCAACGCGAAGAAGTGATCCTGAGTTGTGAACTCTTTATATTTAAAGAAAAACCTGTCAGTTTTGTTTTCTTTTTCTCTTTCTGAATCAAATGCACTTGTAACTTGCCCTGTGAATTTGAAATTCATTTGAAAAGGCATGCTCTGCAGAAATTTTTGAAGTAGAGATTATGTGTACCTGGGTCATATTGCAAGAATTTCCTGGGGGTTTAGGGTTGCCGAGCTTCAGACATTTGGAACAGATGTCGGTATGCCTACTAGCACAGCCATTATGTGGAATCTCTAATTTTTGGCAAACCTGCATCTTCTACAGGTTCGCTTGAGATATATCAGCAACGTATCCCTTTCTCAGCCACACTCCCTAGGTGTGCAATGATGCCATTTTGCAAGATGATTGGGTCATGAATTCTGTTCTTTCATGTTCTATAATACCATGACATTTTCTTGTGCTATTTTTAAACTTGCGAAGCTATGTTGTGATATAATTCATGCACATGTTTTAGAAAACTTAAAATGCATTGATTCTTTTAATTTAATTATTTTAAATTATTTGCCCTCAAAACTGAACTAGTTGTTGTTAACAACTATTTGTTTTGCTAATTAAAATATGTGTGTTTGACATAATTTTTTGGTAATTTTGGAGAAATTAGATCAAAGTCCTGGACATTGTTTAGTCCATAATAATGAACTAGTGATAATAGCAATCCATCATCTGAACATTTTATTTAAAATGCCTTGCTTGCATCAAGTTTCTACAACACACACACACACATATATGGGGATAGACTTGGGTACATGTGGAAGGATTCGAGCCCAAATCCTTCCCACTCAAACTCAATTCCACTACATTCAACTATAATATCCACTCCCTTGAAGTTGATCTACATTATTTAAAGTAACTAAAACCCAAAAAACCAAGTGTTTTGAGTACTTTTTTCCCATCCATCAAGTAAGCACAAAATAGATGGCTGAAAAATAGCATTTTATTTAGATCTATAACTTTAGACATATAAATTCTCGATCCGATCATTTGATCATGATCTTAACATTTAAAAAATCTCACACACCATTTTTATTAGGTTTTAAATATTATACACCGTTAAACTAGCCAACTCACTATTTTGGTCGTCTATTTTACGCCTAGCTGATGGATGGACAAAAAGTATTTAAAATACTTGAATTTTTACTTTTAGTTACTTTAAATAATGTAGATCAACTTCAACTGAGTGGATCTTATATTTGAATGTCGTGTGATTGAGTTTGAGTGGGAAGCATTAGGCTCGAATCCTTCTGCATACACCCAAATCTATCTCTCTCTCTCTCTCTCTCTCTCTCTCTCTCTATATATATATATATATATATATATATATATATATATATATATATATATATATATATATATATATATATATATATATATATATATATATGGGTCTTCGTGTAAGAAACTTTCTCACACGAATACCGTGAGAAAACCATATAGAAGCGATCACGTGGATGATCCGAACCATTCATCTTGATTTACATATTTTATTTAGGTTACCAATAAAAATAATGTGATTCCAACCTTTTTTACACATGCAACAAGTGTGTAACCCCCTGCTCCCCGGTGTACGTATCTCCGTATCGATACCCAACTTGATTTGACCTCCGTAGTAGTCCGATTGAGCTGATTTCAGTTTCTAAAATCATTTTCTAATATTTGAGATTTTTTCAGGATTTTTCTGGAATTTTTCTGAATTATTTTGGAAAATCTCCGTAGTCGGTGTGGACCGATACCGATAACCGGCCTTCCAATTTTTATTTCACAAACGAAGTAGAATTTTGAGAATCCGCTTTCACCGTGTGCCTTAAAATCGTATTTTCTACGTTCGGGTGTTTTTGGGGATTTTTCAGAATTTATCGAAAATCCGGCCAAACGGGTGTCGCCCGTATCGGCGAGGCACTCCGAGATTTTTAATTGGCAAACCGGATTGAGTTTCGACAAACCGTCTTCCTATTACGTCTCAGGATAATATTATCTATTTTCTGTAATTTTTGGGCACCGTTCGGAGCTGTCCGAATATTGGACCAATATAATAATAATTAAATATTATTTTTTTTATATTTCTTTTTCCTTTCTTTTCTTCTCCTTTCTTCCCTCTTCTGGAGACTTCCCCACCGACTCTCCACCGCCTTCCATCACCGCCATATCTCTCTCTCCCTTTTCTTTATAAACACCAATCTCTTTCTTTCTCTCTCTCAATCTCTCTCTCTCTCTCTAATTACCTCTCTCATTAGCTCTCTCTCTCTAATTACTCTCCCTCACCCCATGAATCCAGTCCTGAGCCGCACCCAGCCACCAGCCCGAGCCCAACGGAGCCCCTCTCCTCTCCTTCTCTCCTTCGCTGTACGCGAAACCTGGCTACCCCGGCGGCTTAGCTCCGCCGCCGGTCGCCGCCGCCGGCCGTGTGGCCGCGCGGGCCAGGGCATAGCTGCCCTGTTTTCTCTCCCTATCCCCTTCTCTCTCTGTGTTAAGCCTCTCTCTCTCCTCCTCACTCTCTCACCTTCGCTCTCCCGGCCAGGCTTACGGCTGCGCCGCCGGCGGCCGGGACCGCCGCCGGCGGGCCTCCCTCGCCGCCGGCCAGCGGGTGCTGGCCGGCCTGTGCGCGAGCAGCGCAGCAGCAGCAAAGGCTGCTGCTGTTGTGATTATTGGGTTCGGGTGGAACCCGAACCCAATAACCCTATTGGGTTGCTTCTGAAACCCAATAACCCGATAACCCGTACCCATTTGATTTAAGTTAAACGGGTTTGGGTTGTGGATCTGGACCCAACCCGTTAAGAGTCAAACCCGCATCCGAAACCCATTACAGGTAACGTTACAGAAAACCCCCGCTCCTATTTATTATTTGCATTTAAATTATTTATTTACATATTTAACCCTATTTTATTCCTTTTCATATTCGGGCGATATCGGGAGCATCCGGACTCCGATTGGGACGATTCTGGATCCGTTGCGATCGTGGGGAAGAGACCTACCATCCTATGACTAGTTTGTGAGTGTTTTCTTTTATAAATGATAGTTTATCATGTTTAGTTACATTACTTGATATATCATGATTATGGATAAAAGACGTTAAATATTAATTATTCACTGGTCATGATTGGACGATCATTGAATTAATAATAACCTAGAAGATTGTAAGGTATTTCCTGACTCAATATGAGGTCGTTATAGTAACAAGACATACATACATAGATAACTCGGACACAGAGATCATACCTGCACCGCCACTGACCACGGACCACTAGGTCATCATATTAGTAGATACTATTACTTCATGTAGTAGCTCACAGTTAGATAATTATCGTCACATGTATATTGATTCACGGTAGGCTATGACACTACACGGTCACTAGACATACATGCTAGATACTGTTTATGCAGGTTACACGGATTATGGCTACACAAAACTATGTCCCACTATTACACGGATAAGTACCGCATGTCATATTATTGTTATCATCATTACACGGATACTGTAGTTTACTATACATGATATTGGACACTGACTATTGTTATGACATGTACATGTTGCACCGATACTTTGACCCGTCACACTCTTATGTCGTAGTCATGTCCCACCGATATATATATACATGCAGACAGTATTGTTACATATGTTTACCACACGAGTGTCCATGCTTGTATTGTTTCTACTGTACATATTACACCGATTATTGTTCCATGTTACCATAGTCATGTTATATGATTGTTTCCAGTTATTGATATGGATATTCTCGATACTGGACATGAGAGCTGTTGATATGCTATATGTGGACTTCCACATCTATTGTTCCCGTTTCCCGTTATATTGTTCATGTTATATTGTTCCCGATATATTGTTCTCGATTCCCGTTATATTGTTCTATGCTATCAACAGAGCTCTGGTCCAGTTATCATGTTACCCGTATCATGTACTGTATTTGTTCTGGTTACATTGTATACTTGACATGTCAGATATCAGATCATAAAGATAACTTGGGTATGGGGGAGACTTGACGGTTGACTAGTTCTTGTCGGGTGGATGTCTGGATCCATTGTTTGTCCCACTGCAGGGGACGGGGTAGTGCTGGCTATCGTCTGTATTGAGTTCTTGTTACATGTTACAGCCTTAGCGGGCTGGCCCTGGTCTCAGCAGCCAGGGGTCTGTTTAAGGCCGTGATCCCGGGTATGCACGGGGTACACCCACCTGACTAGAGCTCCTCGACCAGTTGGTTTCCAAGTAACATAATAAAATGATATAAACAATAGTGACGTCGGGAACCCTTGTTATTTGGTCACTCTCTCGTTTGGATAATGGTACCCGTAGGCCATGTCCGGATGAGTTCGACTGGAGTGCGGGCTCCAGTATGAACTGCCAGTGGTATGGGACACTGGAAGAGATTGATTAAAATATCAGGTGATACTGATCGCTACTATTGTATAAATAACATGACTTTGACATGACTTACCTGCTACATGTTTAGTTGTACTTGTTACTGTTCCTGATCAATTATCTGCTAGCATGTTACATGTATACATTGATACTGTACCTGTTTCCTGTTACACATTCTGTAGTGACCCACAACTCATGCACATGTATACTTTGTTACATTACCTGGTACATGTTACATGGTATGTAGTGGCATACTATACAGGTTCTGCTTTGCATATATTTTTATTGTTACAGACATACGTCCATCTGCATGTTCATGTCTATCACGTCACCACTAGACAATCTTATTTATTATGTTTATTATGTCATAACAACTGGACACGACTATAGACATGACCCGATGATAACCGGCTAGGTAGTGATGGTATTAAAAAATGACATGTTTATATAATTGCACTGCTTTCATGTTTATCTATTTCTACTGCTTATGATATCCTCATTATATGGTATCACTAGTACTACATCATGTATTATATATTAGGATCGTGCTTGTATTACTATAGTATCTATTACTGCCTCCTTCATTTTACCACTCATTAGGTCGCTTTCTGACGACCCTGGGTTTGCATGCCCAGATTTGGAGATCCGCGTACCGTAGTATCCGAGAGTACCTTGGAGCCACATCGGAGCTTCCCCATCGGGACTATTTCTAGGTATCTTGGTGCTTTATTTCTGTTATCTTATTTGTCTCCATTTTTCATATCTGTTATGATCGCTGACCTCTTTCTGCAGGTATTCTTGTACTTCTTTCATGCTGGACCTCATGTCTATATAGAGGTTATGTACTGTACTGAGGCTTAACGTACGCGTGAGCGTGTTTTCACCTCGCGTATGTACGTCGCCATAACGTCTCCGTATCCTGGGGATCGGGGCGTTACAAAGTGGTTACAAAAACATATGTTTATTCGCTGTAGAATAAAGATGTTATTTGATACATAGGTAAAAAAGCTCGGAGTCGCGTGATTTTTTATTGGTAACCTAACTAGAGTATGTAGATTAAGATGAACGGTTCAAATCATCCACGGAATCACTCTTATATTGTTTTCTCATGAAGCTTATTTCGAGAAAGTTTATCATTTGAAGATTATATTTATGCAGGAGGGTATCCCTGTCACTACTTGTGCTGATGACTTAGTTTCTGATCATCGTGTGTGTGGGAAACAATTGACTCTCTCTCCCTTGGTGTTAATAATGATGGTGAAGATGGTCAGAGGAGCTGGTGCATAGAGAGCAAGAGGAGAGTTCTTGACATTGAGAAGACATTTACAACCCTCATATGTGGTTTTCTACTTGGAGGAATCGTGGAGACTGCTGCAGTCAGCGAAGACTCGAGTGAGACAATACAACTGGACATGTCATAAGCTCCATCTCCAATACCGATATTATGATGATACCCTAGCCCACACTGGAAGCCCACCAACTAGCACTGAGATAAATCCTTCACTTCTTTGTTTGATGCACCTCAAGTACTTGGATATCAGTCTGAAGTTTTCTCGTCTCTCTTGTTAACCTAGAATATCAGCCTCAAGTACTTGAAATGCTGGTTTTGCCGGTGCCATTCTTTGATATCAACATGTTCCCTACTCATTTTTATGATGGGAATGGTCTTCATGCTGATGACACCAGTGGTTCTCTCCAATCACTTCTTAGTACTACCACCTCGACCTGACTGAAGTCAATCTCTCGAAGGTAATTGACTGGATTCATGACATTAACATGCTCCCTATTCTTTCTATGCTGAAATTGTTACGCTGTCAACTCTTAAACATTCCAATTGGTAGTTTTCACATTTCTCACTATAGTTGATTTTTTTTGGTTCCTAGATGGTTCTTTAAAAAACAATCTCTATCTTGATTTGTCAGCGAATGTTATTGATGGGTCTATTGTTGGTGGGCCTATTATCCCAAGCGTTCTCTTGAAACTTAGCCATTTGAAGCATCTAGAATTGTTTTTTAAAGAAATTACAGTGAAGCTTTTGGGAATTCACAGCCAACTCGAGTATTTGTAATTGGGGAATACCAAAAAGTATAGGGATTCTCAACAACTCGGAGTACATTATATCCATCAGAAAAAGTGTATAGTGTAAGGAAGAGAACTGGGAGAGTAGGTTGTTGGACATTTGCTTACTACACACACTCGGGTATTTGGATGCTACCTTCACAAGTACCACCATTACACACAGACCCACTCAGAGGCTACTGCCTTGCACAAAGTGAGGAAGCAAGGATATTTTGCTTTGCAATGCTTCTTGCTCTCTCTTTCTTCTTGTTTTTTACAAGTGCCTATATGACCCTTTATATAGGGTCTAATATACGGAGTTACATGGCATTTTAATCACTAGTACAAAGCTTACTAAATTCACTTAGTAAATATACCATAAGTTACTTAACTTTATTTGGTGTAGTAGATCAAAACGGAGAGGATTCTATTACTTTCATAACTCCAACACAAAGAATGAAGACATTTTCTCTACTTTTTTTTAAAATTCTTTCCTTAATCCAGCCTTTTGCTTACTTTCTAATTTTATTTACTTTTTAGAGTTAGTGGGAGTTGCATAACATGCTACTCCTTTTTCTGTCTTTTCCCTTATTATGTGCTAATATTTAAATTGTCTATGTGTTTCCTTATTGTGTCCTAGTCTTCGAATTCTCCGTATAGTTCTTCCGAATCTTTCTCACAGAATCCAAACTCTTTTTTATATTCTTTGAATTCTTTTCTTTTATCCAGACTTTGCGTAATTTTTGAATTCTCAATAATAGTTTCTTTTAAAGAATTATTAGGAGTCGTGATTATGCTTTTTTGTTCCTTTCTTCCTGCAGAATAGAGAAGACAAGAACTACAAGTCTAGGTTCTGTTTTACTTTATTTCTAGGTAAATAAATTTTATTTTATAAATGACAATTTTGACCTCAATACCTTTTTCAGCTTTTTTACTTTGTAATTTATAAATTTAATTGGCCTTTTAATATTCTATTTAAGGATCTGAGCGAAATTTAGATCAATAGAATTTTAGTATTTCATTTTTCACTCTTTTTGTTTTGGGGGGGGGGGGGGGGGGGGGGGGGGGGGTTAATTCTCCTATTTAATTTCTATCCACCACTCAACTTCCTTTCTTAATTTCTTTCTTTCTTTCTTTCTTTTTTTTAAATCTTTGTTGCTTCACATGAAAGGTAAATTCTGCATAAAAATTGTTATGCCTTTTGTAATGGGATAAGTGAAAGCATTATTTATTATCTTCATAAATCAACGTTCTACTTGAGAATTCAGTTCTCTAATATTTTGATATGAAGACAATTACCACAAGAAGAAAATTACCATTGCATATTGGAAACTAAGAGAAGTCAATTGTTCTCTTAGTTATCCTGTCATGTAACACTCTTCTCCATGTCTTGAAATCTCAAATTCGAAATTATTATCGGCTGACAATTTAGGTATCAGAATCGGCGATAGCAGCCATTCATCTCAGTGATATAAGTTTTTGTCCAAACAAGTTTTAAAACATATTTTAAAATATTTTAAAAATATATTCAAATAATTTATAGCATATTTGGTATTTTTTTAGAATAAATGATGAAATTTAAATCACATTTGAACAAAACATTATAAGATAAAGTAGTTGGTGCAAAGAGATAAATTAATAATATATTTACAAAGACATTAAAATTAATAAAAACTTATGATGTTCTACTTAATTATATTCATGATAACCATTTTCTATTTTAACTTTTTAAAAATTAATTAGTTAATTTTATCATGACAACCCTTTTGTAATGTTTAACAATTTATGTAACAAAGTAAGTTTAAACAATTAATCTAAAAAACCAATATTAGTTAATCTAATAGACTAATTAAATTCTCTATAATTATATTCATGACAATCATTTTCTAATTTTTCCTAAATAAATTAATTACTTATATCGGAGACAACAAATTTTTACTCATTTCTTACCATTTTTAAAAAAATTTCTAACAGATCAAGTCTTAAAAAAATCATTAATCTAACAAATTATCCCCCTACACCCGATTAATTACCAATTTTAGTTTTTTTCTCAAAATTTTCTCTTTTGGGGATTATTAACAAGGAGGAGTATTTACAATCTTTCGCATGAGTAAGCATAGGATTTTTTTTTGGACTTGGGAATGATCATTGTACCCACTAGGCACCGAAGTGAAATAAGATTTCACACAACTGATTTGCGGTGTCGAATTTAGAGACCAGCGGAATCCAAGCAACAATGCGGAATTACTGTCAATTCAAATTTTTTATGCTGCAAAATTGAGAAGACATTGTTGAATTTACTGCAGTTAGGCAATATTTAAGTTGGAATCGGCCGGAATCGAAATGGAATCGACCGATTCTGATTAAATACCACTAATTCTATCTCGCTGTCGCCCGATTCTAATACGATACAGTCGATGGGTATCATAATCGACCGATTCTTCAAACCATGCACTTCTCCCTCCTTTAACTCTCCCACTCTATAATTTTTATTCCTATTACAATAAAATCTGGGTGAACTGTTGCTCTTTCCCTCACACGCACACACACATTTTCCTTCGCTTTCCTGGAGGAATAGCAAAAATTTCCATGCTTTAACGCACACGCGCACTCTTTTTTACCTTTTCTTTCACAAAGGAATAGCAAAATTCCGTGCTCTCACAAAGGAATCCCTTCCTTTTTCTTCATTTCCGTGCTTTTACAAAGCCTCTAAAGTTGTGCTAACCTCCTTTCTTGTGCATAAGATTATGACATGTCCCATGCATATTAGCAATCGCAGTTTTTTTTCCTTTGCAACCCAGTACTGCACAAGAATAGCAAAATCGTATAAGAATGGCCGACAGAAAATGCGTGGCATTCCACATTTCTTCATTATGAGATGATGGGAATCTTGTAAAGAAAAGTTTGGCAGGGGACCATCCAATAGTAGCTAGTGCAACTGTGGATCTCAGATTAGTAGTGGGCCTTGCCATCACATGTCTGGCAACATGTTTTCCCAAGCTTTTACTTGTTAAACACATGCAGCTCTTGAACAAACATCTCTGCCTTACACTCTCTTTAACGTATATCACTAACCTTAATCTTAACATATATATCACTTTTTTTCTTGATTAATCCTTCTTACAGTCTGATCACATCAAAAGTAATTGACTTAATGTCCATCATCTCCTCATTCACCCCTTTTAACATGCTTACATATCTCCCTACTTGTTGAGGCCTAGAAGCTACCTTGCTCACAGAGGCCCTCTGTATCTCTCTTTCCATTTTCTAAGAAAATCATTGATGTAAACAAATTTTCATGACTAGGTTCCCACTTCTTGTGCTGTTACTGGTTTTCTGATCAAAGTGCGCACGGGGAATATTCGACTCTGTCTCTCCCTTGTTGTTGATGACGATGGTGGAGATGGTCGGAAGAGTTGTATAGAGAGCGAGAGGAGAGCTTTCCTTCTGTAATATCTCTAGTTAATAATATGGTATTAATATTTTTTAATATTTTTTTATTTTACCAGTTATTTTTTATTATTAATTGACTTGATTCAAAACCTAATATTATTAAATATACAAATTATTTTGGGATATTAAAAGTAATTTAGCTTTATATATTACTACTATTTTTATTACTATAAATCGTTATTATCAATAGTAATTGTTATTATTATTATTATTATTATTATTATTATATAGTTGTTGTTATTAATATTAGCAGTATTATTCTATTTCATTTCGTTTTCCCCCAAACCAAACCTTATAGCCCAAACCCAAGACCCAAACCCATTAACCCACAACCCTAAATCACTCCCTATATAATCACTCCCTAATCTTCCTCTAACCTAACTCTAATGCTAATCTATCGTCACCCATCATCATCTCTTCTTCCCCATCTTCTTCACCTCTCCTTGTCATTGCTCATCGACCGCCACCCCTTACACATCGAGCCACCCTCCTTCTCTCTCCTAGATCCTCGGCTTACGTCATCCCCTCATCCTCGAGTGGCCGCACCCACCCCACCCAACTTCTTCCTCCACCATGCTCTCCAGCCCATGCTTTCACCCACATCCCCGCACGGCCGCATCATCATCCGTCTCCTCTGAGCACAACCAACAAGCAATCGCCTCCTCACAACCCTGCAGTGTCGTGAGCTCCACCGACTGCCTTCACCTAGAACCCACAACAAAAGCCTCGCCATCCCACACTCGAGCCTCCATCTTCATCCCTCTCGGCCAACACCTCCTCCTCTGGCCTCGCGTGCCACCCCGAGGCCCTGCCCTCTGTCGTGCCGCCTTCTCCTCCATCACCTTCCACCTCCATCTCAACTCTTCATCTCCTTATTCACTTTTTTTAACATGCTTATATATCTCCTTACTTGTTAAGGCCTATAAGCTACCTTGCTCACAGGGCCCTCTATATCCATCTTTCCATTTTCTAAAAAAAAAATCATTGATGTAAACGAATTTTCATGGCTAGGTTCCCACTCTTGCGCTGATTAGTGGTTTTCTGATCACAGTGTGCACGGGGAATATTCGACTCTGTCTCTCCCTTGTTGATGAGATGGTTGAAATAGCTGTATAGA